>OZ038470.1:4880577-5120577 GCA_964036295.1 Plumapathes pennacea
CAACGTGACTACACTGCTATTATAGAATGTATTCGTCGAGAGCTTTAATTTGTGCGGCCACACCTTCACAAATTTCATTCAGGAGTTGAGGGTGAACACTGCTGTTTACAAAACGTATACTCATTGAGGGCTTCCATTTGAGTAGTCACACATTCAGGTTATATTTGACAGTTCAGAAGTTGGAGATGAGCACTGCTATTAGAATATAGCTTTACCTTGAGTGGTCACACTTCTTTATTTGACTAAAGTTTCTAGATTGAGACAAATTTTCTTTTGGCGTGGACGGAGTTATAAGAAAAGGGAAGATGAGTGATCAGAGTTAGCTGATCAATACTCGATAAGACAGAGAACGGGGTCTTAACAAAGGCGGACAAATTCTAACACCCCTCGCTGCTGGATTGAACTACCCTCCGAAGTGTAGGACAGTTTTTCATCTCGTTTTCTGTTCGCTTTTCTCTCGCACGTCGGTTTTGAAACCAAATTTTTACTCGATGCTGTGCCAGGTCCAATTCCTCCGAAATTTGCACAACTTCAGTTGCGGAGAGATACCGGTCTTGCGAGTACTGTTTTTCCATTTTCAGGATTTGATACGTCGAAAACGGAACTCTCGGGTTGCCGCTTGACTTGCGTTTATTTTGGTTCAGTCTTCTCTTTGCTCCTGTAAGTTAGATCGACACGAAACTCATATTTATTACATTATTATACACGACTTTCGCTGGACCTAAACTGTCAATAGAAAAGCTAATGTGTACTTGATAATTCATAGCTGGTTATTAACTTTTAGACAAAAACATACAATGTTGTCGCTTTTAAACTAGTCTATTATATTAGACATGATTTTGTTGTTGATATTCTTTGTCGATGGTGTTTTGGACTCGTCGCTCCTTCCTTACTTTCGGTCCTATTACCATGTCCTCAGATTTTTCGCTTGATGGTTTGGCTACTAAAAATTGCCGAGCTGCTTTTGATTTGCTCGCAAAGAAACAAGTTGGGGAAAGAGAGGAAATTTTCTTTGTCAGATAAATGAAATGTACTTACGAGGAATTTTCGGAGGGCAATAGCGAGAGTATGCCAACCAAGGCAACGAACTAATGGATCGGTCTTTGACCCTCCCTGCAGGCGCGGAGATCACGTCACAATCTTCGTAACTGTCATCGCAGTGAGAAAGGCACTTTTTGTTTGATGTCGCCTTGCCGAGAATTTTTTCTATGGAGAACGAAAGACCCGACGCGGTGTTAGGCTTGGAAGATACGGCAGAAGGTGAGCATGTTGTTGGACTTTTTGATGAAGTTGCCATTTTTAGGAGTAAGCCGGCAGACTACAGCCTCCAACTCGCTTGTTGACGCGCTGAGTTGTCGGCTTTAGTGATTTGATCATTGCCTCGACAATTTTATTTAACTGGAGTGTATTTACACATAATGCCTCCCTTGTCAGCCTTTATTAGCAACAGATGGGATGGTGGATTAAAAAGTCTCGTAATAATCCGCTGTCATGCGGGAGGACATTTGTCCAGCATCTATACGTTAATCATAGAAAATTAAAACAATTAATAACTTTTATCTCTTTTTAAACAGTGGCAAAGACAAAGAGCAAGCAAGGGGGTGCTTTTGCCTTCGTTTTGATAAGAGTCGGTTTTCCTTTTAGCTTTGCTTACATAAAGGCAAATCCATTATCAATAATGTGCTTTTCGACACGAGTGATTTCCACATTTTCTAACAATTAGTGTTAAGTAAATGTACCTCTCGGAAAAAAATCATTGTAGCGTTATAATTTAACGTATATGCACGTATTATATATCGCTGTAAAGATCTTGGACTGCAGAATATAGAAAGGATGTTATCGTTTTAGGCACATTAAAGGTAGAGTACGATTTAGGTGAATTTGAAAATAACTGTTACGGAAATGGGAATCAAAACTTTTGTCGATTTTATTCGAAAATGCTAAAGTAAAGTGCTAAAACTTTTTGCTGATACTCATTGGAGTTGACTAGATTACCTTGTCAGTGAATTTTGATCCATTTTGTTTTAAAGATTGTATTCCCGTTTAAAGTGGAGGGAGCCTGGCGGCAAAAATGACAAAGTCACATATTAATTGTTATGACAATGACAAATGTTCAATAACTATCTGTCTAAATTTTGTCCAGTGACGGATTTTCAATATACCTGCAGCAGAAACCACTTTCAGTCAATTTCCTAGAAATAATGAGTACGTTTAGTTCGTCTGTACAGCCGGCCACCGTCGATGCCTCGTGTGTTTCCAGTAAGTGCCGTTTTGAAGGTTCTTAAATTTCTTTGGACAGGTATCGGATATAACGCCTCGAATGTTTTGTTTACCCAAAGCTTGATTTTCTACATTTCCATTAAACTGTCAGACCACAAAGCCTTTCATGATGCCATTTGCTCATCATCAAAATCAGATTTTTTTCACCAGACTCTACCACCTGCATGTCAGAACAAAAAAGCCTTTCATAATGCAATATACAGCAATGCTGAAAGCCCTCTCCTCTAACAAGAATTTGATAGTTAGTTTTGGATGAACAGCCACTGAACAGCCACTGACAGGTCAACGTTAAAGCAAAAAGCATCTAAAAGTTTTCCATATCACAAGTAGTAGATTCCAAGTTGTTTTTGAAACCAGAGCCACGAATTTGAGAGAGTACAAACCTTTAGGAATCCCTGAAAGAGCGCCGAATCCCAAGGAGGTTTCCGCGACTATAACGATATTTTTTACAATGCATTTGCTTTTTTTTTTTTTTTTTTTTTGGCCGTTGACGAGATACAGCACGAAAACTACTCAAAATATGTGATCAATGGTTTGAGAAAGGCGAGATCAGTTAGGCGATAAAGTGCTCTTATTTCTCACGACCCGCTTGATGAAATATCACAGTTTGCACACCAAAACGTTAGCTATACTCCCAGGAACATATCTTGAAAGTTTTATGTGATTTTAAAATTAGGTCAAAACGCTGCAATTTTGACTGAGTAAAGAACGGCCTGATCTTTCGAAGAAATGGTAAGGCTATCGCCCATGCTTTTTGTCAAAAAAACAGCCGATTTTGACGAAAAAATTAAACTCTCTTTAAACTTTTAGGAATTTTTCCTGTGACTATAACAGTACTTTCTGCATTACGTTTGTCTGATTTTTCTTCAGCCGTTGACGGGGTAAGCACGAAAATTACTCAAAATTTATGATCATTTCAAACCAAACTATCGATGTACTGTAGTGTCAAAAAAATTTTATGGCACACGTTTGCACAATATTCTAACTATTTAACGAAATTTAACCCAGCTGTGTTTCGAGAGATTTCTCGAGTATAAAAAGACTCGATATTTTACCAAACGCGAGGCTTATGCGCGCTAAAAGGTCATCTGATGACAACTGCTGACCAAAGCAGAAAGAAATGCGGCGGCTCGGTATGAGCCCGCGTATCTAAAGAGCAGCGGAGTTGCGCGTAATGGCGACTGTCACAGCTGATAGACGAAGGTTTGCTTCTGCGTTTTGTGCCTTCTTATATTGTGATATACTTCTTTTAAGTCTACAGGTTGCATGAATGAGCAGCTTGTAAGCGATAGAAGACCTCATCAAAGATCAACCCGGGTGCGAGTGTCTGACAGTTGAATCTTGCATGTGAATTAATGAGGTATGTTTTACAATGTTTTCATTTTAATATTTCGTAGCCCTAGGTGTATTGTTTCGGCGTTGTGTTGCCGTTTTCTTGATATTTGTCAGAGAAACGCATCTTTCTAGTCTTCAAGTTGCTTCGATAACCTGCAATGTACGGGGCACACGAAGAATGAGTTTGTTTTGCATTATTATTGTCGTTGTTGATTAACATGCTAGATAATACATAAATATGAATAGCTTTTGCTTGCATAACTGGACCAGTGCCGAAGCTTTTCTCGGGAGGGGGCGTTGCGATTAAGGAAGAAGTACAGTGTTAGAGCCAGACTTGGTTCCGCTCAGTTGTCCCAATCTTGTCAAGATTCATCAAGTCAAGATCTTGCCTATATTTTCTGTAGTGTCCTGCAGAGTTTACATGTAGGTTCTGGCAAAGTCTTAGCCTAGATTCTCAATATAGGTACATTTATATATGAAGCAACCTCAACTGTAATAGTCATATGAGTGATACTAAGATGCCAAATCTGATGCTAAAGAAATTTGAGGAAGATGATGAAGACCAAGCTATGCTCTTAAACTGTATAATAATATTGTTATTCCATACATTGTATAATGCTTTTGGTTTTGTATTCACTCCAAAAAGATAACAACACACATTACTTAAATTATTATAGATGTATAGAAAACTTTATGAAATACTCATGTCATTGCAATACTTTATTTTTATGTGGGGCTTTAGTCTCTGTGATGAACTGCATGCCTGAACTTCCAACTGAATACTGTAATATTAATAGAAGGTTTGATTTGACTGTGACCATGCGACCATGCATTTGACTGTGACAAATTACTCTGCCCTGATTTTAATTGATGTAAAAAAAGGCCGGAAGATGACTTAACTTCCGCTTTAAAAATACAATGATCACATGATTACTGCAACTATGACAATGTCATTGCAAAAGAGCTGAAAGCTGAATGAATGTAAGTTGAGTGAAGAACACATTTTCATGGAAATTACACCATGCAAACACTCTCGAAAGGATTTTACAAAAATATCTTTATTATTGAAAACTTGGACATTGGTACAGTTGTAAACATTGCATTACGGAGGGAACTGCTTTCTTTGCTTACCATGTGTGATGTTTGTGATGTTGCTTGAAACTGACAACTGGCTGTGCTGAATGAGAACTGAAGCTGGAGATGCTTGAACATCAGCAAGGAATATTGAAGAAGAAAACTTTATTTGCTTCTGTGAGGGCAGAGTCGGTGGTGATGGAAAACTGTTTATGTTGTGGAGGCGAACCGAAGTAAGCGAACGATCAATGGCTGCTTGTATCGACTTGAGCGAAGGTGTCATTTTGTTCCCTTTGCTGTTGTGTAAAAATACTTGAGGCATGCATTTTTTCCTTATTGCTCATTCTTTTGTAAATTTGTCTCACCCGGGACTTGCAAGTTACTCTCAAAGGGGCGTGAAATCTGAAAAAGACTTTCTCAACATTACTTGGTTGCTCGTGTGTTCATTGACCATATTTGTCCACACATAGGTTATGATCTGATAACCCATGCTTTTAATAGTGCAGTTTAACCCTTTCACTCCCAAACTTAAAATGTAGATTCTCCTGACCATTTATTTTTGACTTCTGGTAAGAAATTGAACAAGAAAATTGAAGTTCTTCTTTAACCCTTTCACTCCTGAGAGTGATCAACTTCAATTTTCTCCTTCAGTCTCACACCAGAAATATGTGATACAGTAGGGAGAATTTACTGCTTGATAGTTCAATCAGACGAAAGCTAATTCGCCTATCAATTCTCATTATATTATTCATACACTTTTTTCTTGAATGATTAGGAGAATTTGTATTTTGAGCTCAGGAGTGAAAGGGTTAAAGAGACATCTATACTTTGTAGTGAAATGTTTTCCTCACAAGGACACAAGCGCACAGAAACTCATTGCACAAAACACAAATCACTCATATATTAACAAGCAGCATGATGATGATGGAGACGAGGAAGGCAGCTGTTGCTAGGTGATCCACCTGTTAATTTTAATGAAAAATATACAAGTTAATTTTAAGTCGTTTTGAGCCCCATGTGCAGTCCAGACATCGCATTTCACGCAGAATTCTGTGTAAATATTGCATTTTTAGAGATGTTTCCGCGTTTTCTGCCGCCGAGTCGTACGCATTTCGAAACGTCCAACATCCGTGCACATGATAATATAGTTTTATTATGCGACCATTGCGATAACAGTCGAAGCTCTCTGGGTTGACACTCCCGCAAGCAGACAGCTCTTCTTACGGACGCCGTAACAACCTTCAACACTTTTGGACACCTGTATGAACACTCAGAAGCGCTTTGTTAATTGTTCTAAAAAATATTGTGGGACTGATTTTCCTGAGCGGATTCAAAATTGCGATGAAAAAACTCCGATTGTTTAATTAGATAATTCCCCTCTGAAAGCATTAATTGAAGCTAGTATCAGGATGCCCACCAGTCGCATTTTCTTATTCATTCCCAAACATCTGCAGGTACTGCTAACAATTCAGATGTGTTTCAATCCCACAGTCGGGGCTTCCTGACAAATACATTTAAACATACACATCAATGACGGTAAATCATATATTTCCTATCGCTGTATGGGTCCGCCACAAGCCAGTTCCCCGTCTATTCAGGTCCGAAGAAGGACAGACATTTTTACCCCTAGGACATAAATGAATTGCCCTGGTGCCTGGAGGACGATTTCGAGTTTCAGTTACTCTTTCCATTCCAGATATGCTTCATTCGGTGTTTATCAAAAATGAAAACCAAAAATTAAAGTGACAAACAATTTTGATTTGTTTTTCCGCACACTGTGCGGATCCGCCACAAGGCAGTTCCCTGTCTCGTCACCAACCTGCAGGCTTCTTATGAGGGAGAGATAATTCGGTCCCTAAGCCATAAGTGAATTATCCCGGTATGCCTTGCTGAGGATGATTACGCGGTGTGCGAGGACAGTACAGCTTGTTATACAGGTGTGACCCGCTAGCTATATATATAGCCAGTTAACAGGATGCGTTACGATTATAGGAGCCACCTTTTATCTTCGTTCTTTGCTTCAGTTCCAAATAAACGATATACTCGCTTTGCAAGATTTTGGATGTGGTCGTTACGTGTTTCAGGAAGCTAAAGTATGGCAACTTTCATTGTTGATACATGCGCAGTTGTGTTAACTCTGATTTCGCGTGTTGTTTGATGACTTATAATCAGGGTTTCTACATGCTAATGTATTTTTACCATTTAAACTATATAGTAATGTGTGGTGATAGTTATTTGTGATGAAAAAGTACGTACTGGGCAAAATATAACAATGCGGGAGGACGCAATAAATTTGATTTGGTAAATAAAAGTCGAAGAGTAGATTAAAATCTGTTTCTTTGGCTAACCAAGACTGCAAGAGTCTAATAAGGAAACAGAGAGTTATTAAGAGTTTAGTGTAAGAGTTTAAGCGTCTTTTTAACAGTTTTATACATTGATGGTCTGACGAGCTTTTTTCTTTTCCCCTTAAAAAATCCTCGAAGGAATAACATCGTTCTGAAGTTTTATTCCATGCTATTTTTAATCTTTGCAGATCCAGCGAGAAGTGTCATAACCGGATCACTTGCGCGGAGGCCGTGTGAGGAACTTAGTAGAAGAGTTTAATAGGAGTTGAAGAAAGCGCCGCTTACATGAAAAGACCGCTGACATGGAAGACGAGCAATTGCGAACTCACAGCGAACTCCTAGCTTGATTACCTTTCTCAAATATATATCGTAACTGAACTTTTTTTTCCTGCATTTTATTCATTTCAACAGTATACATTAATAGTTATCAAGTAACAGGTGTATATGCTGAACACACAAAATATATATATACACACACACACACACACACACACACTCTTTGCTCTTTTTGCTCTTTTGTGCAATATACAGTTCTGTATGGTACCTCTTACTCATCAGTACCTTAAACAACTGTATGTTTGGCTTGATGCTGTTTCTCCTGCATTGATAAATGCATGCCTTTCCAACTATTATACTGTAGTTCAAACACTCACTGCTACTATTATAGTAGCCTACAATTGCATCCTTTAAAGTCAAAGTTATTCTACACTGAGAATAATTATACCCCCAATCTTGAAATTTGTTCCAAAACTGTTGCACAAAAGAACAATGAAAGAAAAGATATTTTGTGTCCTCTCTATATAAATTACAAAAGGTACATAGGTCTGCGACCTTTTTTTCCAATCTTTTTTAGAAGTATATTAGTGCAGGAAATATTATTAAGCAACTTAAATTGAAAATCTCTTTAATACGTGTCTCCACAAACCCTATTGCCCAAAAGAAATACTTTGTTCAGGTCTTGTAACTCACAGCGGCAGTAACAGTCAAAATCAATGATAAGAAAAACTATTACTCCTCTAAGTCTAAAGGTCTTATCCTAGCTTGATTACCTTTCTCAAATATATATATCGTAACTGAACTGGTGTAGCGCTGATTTCCTTCTATGGAAACATGAAAAGTGGAAAAATAAAATACTTGTGACTTCTGAATACACAAGGCTCCCGTCCTCGGCTGATTCTGCTCCCGCTCCCGCTACTTATGTAATCCATGAAATTACAAATCTGAACCAGTAGCACAGTCGGCAGGACGACCAGCAACAAAAGCAGAGGTTCGTGGTTCGAACCCTGGCTCTTCCTTTTTCCTTTTTTACCCCTCTTCCTTTTTCCTTTTTTTTGCCCGCTCCGGTTTCCGCTTCCGCTCGCGCTCCTGCTCCGGCTTCCACTCCCGCTGCCTATGTAATCTATAAAACTACAAATCTAAATCAGTGAAACATCAAGCGATTTGAAAGTACTTTCGGACACCAAGAAGGCTCGCGTCCTCGGTTGATTCCTTCTCCGCTCGCGCTGCCCGTTTATGGAAAGCCGTTACTCTCGTATGAAGTGAATTCAATTTCTCACACTTATCTACTTGAGGAACCGAGATCACAAAAAAAGTAATTCATTTTTTTTTAACCAACTTTTCATAAGAACCGTGAGTTCTTTACAATGTAACAGCAAATCTGAACAAAACACAACACAAGTGGTGCAATAGCACAGTCGGCAGGACGCCCAGCAACTAAGGCGAGAGGTTCGTGGTTCGAACCCTGGCTCTTCCTTTTTCCCTTTTTGCCCACTTATACGCATGCGCAGTGCTCTTTCTTATGACGTCATCTATAGTCCCACATGTGGAAGGGGAACGCTAGCAATAAGGCCAGAACTTGTTCGCTTCTACGCCAATTTTCAAACCGCCGGTTTCTTACGCTGAAGGCTTAATGATCGATGTTGAAAGCCTGATGCTGCAGTGCCGGGGTTTGCCTCTCGAGGACATCTCGATAGGAAGAACTCCACTGTGGGGGACTCTTGTCGAAGTTCTCTTGGGGGGACACCCTTACCTGGGGCCTGTCATAGCTCTCAAAGGGAGTAACTGGTCAGGACTTCTGGAAGGGGACCTTGGAAGGAGGACCTGTCATTGCTCTGCAGGAGTTAATGGTCAGGACTTGCGGAAGGGGGACCCTTGAAAGAACCTGTCAGAGCTCTGTAAGAGAGTACTGGTCAGGATTCCTGGCAAAGAGGCCCCTGAGAGGGAAGGGTACCAGTAATCACTGGAACCTGGACAGCATGGAAAGCTGGAACAAAAGGAACTATTAAATCAAAATGAATATTAATCAAAAAATGAATAAATTAAAAATCAAAATAATATATACACTGCGCATGCGCATTATATACACCGCGCATGCGCACTAGTGGCAACTAGCTCATTAGCATCTCATTAACGAATTTTGGCCCGTTTTGAGCTAAAATAGCCCGTTGCCATGGCAACCAATTAATTTCCGGCCTTCTGATTGGCTGAGAGCCTCATAAATATTTTGGAATAAAATTAGCATAGACAACTTATTGTTTACAAAAGAAAATGTCTCCCAAAATTATATTACAAGTCTCGCAAAATACACGTACTTCCATAGTATTTCTCAGCTCAATACGTCAAAACTCAACTCAACAAGTGAACGCACGTATAAAGGAACATCATTTATTCGCTACAGCGCAGTTACAGCAACAATAACAAAGCCAATAACTGAAAAATCTCAAGTACAAGTCTTACAACTTATCTCTTCAAATCACGTATTAACAGTTTTAAGTGCTATACATGACTTATACAACAATCGGAACGGGTTTACGAACCTTCTATAATCTTCAAAAGCGGAATATCCTTCACAACAGGGTCGTTTGCCTTCAGAACAAATGTATCAAAGTGTCAAGAGCGTTCGCTGGCAAGTGAATGTCTCTCCGAACTAGCATTAAAGGTTTCCCATACAACATCCCGTCAGTTCTCATAACTTCGCAGTGCTGTCCTGTACACTTCAATCAAATCCCAGTCTGTTGGTGTTGCCTTGAACATTCGCTGCTGTTGGACGGCATGTTGTCCGAGCAGGTTCAATATGTCAACCGCAAAGTAAAATTGTCTCTCCGAACAAGCATTAAAAGTTTCCCCGGTTGTCCTTTCGTGATGAAGACCATACAACATGCCCGTCAGTTCTCATAACTTCACAGTGCTGTCCTATACACTTCAATCAAATCCCAGTTTGTTATTGTTGCCTTGAACATTCGCTGCTGTTCGACGGCATGTTGTCCGAGCAGGTTCAATATGTCAACACCAAATTGCCTCAGGGTTTCAATGAGCTGTACAACTTGATTATCAGGAGGGCGTTCTAGTGCAAGTAGCGGAGAGAATGATTCCTTCGCAAGCGGTCTTGTCTTGTGCTGAACTTTCCGTTGGAAAACGAGATACGTTTCTTGCGTAGAATGAGGTTTTGCGTAAATGTCTTGCTCACTCATCCAAGCCAGAGATTCGTACGGCATGAGACACCAGTTTAGACAAGTATAGAACGATAGCAATCGCTCTCAGACGCCCAAACAAGAAGGAATACAGCTCTCAACTCTCAGTCAAACGCCATCTGCTGGGCCAATATCGTATGCAAATGCACGAGTAGCCTGAGAAGACAATGGGGTGACATTAGTAAAAACATGGAATGCGTGCGAGTCTTGGTATATCTTTTTGTTCCAAACAAAGGATTTTTCCTTCTAAAACAAAAGAAGTTTTCTTCTACAACAAAAGAGGTTTTCTTCTAAAACAAAAGAAGTCTATGCCAAGTACAAAACAACTAAACCGTGCGAGACAAAAGAACGTTGGCGGCGACGTCCAAATGTTCAAAGTAAAAACGTGGTATGCGTGCGAGTGAGTTTGTGCCAAACAAAAGATTTTTCCTTCTAAAACAAAAGAAGTTTTCTTAAACAACAAAACATTTTTACTTCTAAAACAAAAGAAGTTTTCTTAAACAACAAAAGATTTTTACTTCTAAAACAAAAGAAGTTTTCTTAAACAACAAAAGATTTTTACTTCTAAAACAAAAGAAGTTTTCCGACCAAACCGTACGAGACAAAAGAACGTTGGCGGACGTCTAAATGTTCAAAGCGCCACCAGTGACTCATCAGTTCACTTTAAGCGCGAAACGTCGCGTTCAACTGACAACTTGACTCTACTGTAATAGGAGAAATCTGCCAAAACACCACAGACTAGAGATACCGAAAGCGCATCAACAAACGATGAGTTTTGCCTCCCAGTAAGTAACTAAAAAGTTTAAATCTCAGTTTAAATCCACTGGAAAGTCTGACTTCAAGTCAAAACCTCGACAAGGCACAATCGACCGAGGCTTAGGAAAGGAGTATTATAATTTTTTAAGATCTGAGTGGGAACTTTCTTGATATCGCAAAATAATTCTTGAATAAAATAACTGAAACTTGCATGTTGTCTATATTTACTTTTGAGATATCTGTGGTCTCGATTACAGCGTTTTCGGTCGACAAGACCAGGACGAACGATCGAGGTGGTCACACCGGGAAAAGATGTGCAGGGATGTTTGCTGAATCAGATGGCTAAACTACAGAATACCCAGCACTTCCAGAAGGGCTGTCTGCGTATCCGGATACGCGGATACGCGGTGAAGTCAGACTACCCCTCCCCCAAACGTTTTGAAGTATTATATGAAATGTATACGCGGATACGCAGTAAAGCTATTTAGGGGGAGGGGTGGTCTAGCTTGACTGCGTTTCCGCGCATCCACCGTATTCTAGGGGTGCTCTAAAAATGCGGGGTATTCCGTAGTTCCCTTACCTCAGACGATTCCGGCGATCGGGGCATCGAAATACTTTTAACGGACCTCGGACGATCGAAGCCTCAAGGCGGTCGCAGTGATTCTGGCGATCGAAGCAATCATATGGAAACTAGGCTTATATCGTCAAAATATACAAAAACATTTCACTGTTTTTATCTCCTGTCTGAACCGTATTCAAAATTCCCAAGCACAGTGAAAATATCATTTTAATCTTTCACATCTGAAGATGTTGATGTCAATGAAGATATCAGCAAATGCTCGGACGAAGGGCTAGCGCACGAAACGTCAGCTTCAAATTAATCCCTAATTGGACCGTTTGAACAATTAAGAAGTAATACAAAAATTTTTTAACATGTAGAATCCACCACAACATGTATCATTTCACTGGTTATACATGATGTAAAGGCATACAAACAGGTTCACTGCAAAGGCAAGTCTACCGAGAGGAATCATGGTTTGAAAATATAGGGTTTTCCCAGAGGGTGATAAAAAGCACAGCATGTTCCCAGAGAGAAGGTCTAAAAAGACTGGGTGTTTTCCACAGGAATGTTTTGAAATGACACAGTTTAAGGATTTATTGTCTCAACTGAAATGGTGTTGCTCAGATTTGCCAATTAATTTAAGGTAATAAAATGCTTGGTTATTTTATAAAAGCAATATGACACATGTCTTTGTACTCTTATGTAAACACTTGGGATGTTGTGAGAACACTCGAAAAAGTTCAAAATCACTCCTCATGATTTTGGCTCGTGATTTTAAACTTTTTCTCATGTTCTCCCAACACCCTGTGTGTTTATATAAGAGTACAAAGACATGGAAACTCGTTTTTTATTGCTTAACAATAAATTGTATGGGAAAAAATTAAGTATACAATGTAAATCTAAATATCAGCTTAGATGAGTTACAATGCAGCATAGCAAAAGTTTTGAAGCTACAGAAGGTGTCAGGAGAGGGAGTTAAGGGGAGATTGTTCCAAGTTACTATAGTTCTAGGATAGAAGGAGTACTTATAAATGTTATTGTTACACTGGAGTTGCTGACATGGATAAGGATTGGGGAGACGAGATATTCTATTGCTTGCCATTCACTTTTGTTTAGGTGTCTGACCAAACAATTTTTCTACAGTGTGCGGCATTTGATGGCTTGCTCAGATAGCAGCTCACAAACTATCAATAGTCACAAAGAAAGGTTTCTTAAATCATTCAAGGGATCAAGTAACTTATACTTCACGAGATAACTCTAAAATAACACCATACTGCATGTTATATTGTTTTATAGTTTCCCAGTCTGAAATAACTCATTGCTCGCGGGGTGTGGCCCCGGCGAGCTTAAAAATGGAGTTTTTTTTTCTTCTGGGTCGAGAATCAGCACACGGTGATTGGTTCATATGACCACGAGATATGCGATGACGTAAACCGCCGCCCGGCTGGCTCAGTTGTTTGAGTGCCGGTCTTTCGTGCGGGATGTCGCGGGTTCGAACCCCGGCCGGACCAGCACTCAGGGTCTTAAAATAACTGAAGAGAAGATGCTGCCTTTGTTTCTAACAGCAGATCTCTGTGGAACATGCACAGATAAACTGGATTTTAGGGAACAATTTTGGTTTGCGTTCTTAAGTTCACCACGGAAGCTTTGAGATAGCCGTAAACAAATGTTTGATGGATACCGCTCGGGGATTGCAAATTTCTCTGTCGCCGCTAAATATTTAGTCCCGACAAAACTTTCTGTGGCGGCACGAAATACTTCTGGGAAGATAACAGGCCGAAAACGGAAACCAAAGCTACACGATGAGCTTTAGCTGCAAAACAATGGCAATTTATGCTTTACTTTGTACATGACATCTGTTGCCTCATAAAATTCTTCTGCTTATCATACTTTGCCTGTTGAAATGTTTCTTTCATTCGATCATGTAGCCTTTGTTTCGCAATGGTCATTGTATACCAGATATGAAAAATACACCGAAATAGTCCTGAGCATTGAGTTTGCAGTTCACAAATGACTGAATACACTGTGAACAAAACCGCAATAATATTGACGTAAACAAGTGTCGTGTTACATTCCTCGCTTGTTACAGAACACGAAAACTCAAAAGCCTGATAGGAGAAACGTATTCAGTTAATAAAAGAAAACACAAAAGTATTGAAGCGAAGGCTGGATTAATCGTGGCCTCTTGTTAGAAATAAGAGTCGAAGTCAAACTGTCAAAAATCAATTGTGCATAAAAAGATATGTCACGCATTCTCAAAATGCAGGGTCGCTCAACCTTTAAGAAGCAAGTGTATGAGTGTTGTAATGATAATTTATAGCTTAATCAGGTTTCATTTGAGCAAGGTGTCAACAGCCAAGTTCTCTATAACTGTGTGATATTTTTCTGGTGAGAAACTGGAAGTCCCTCTTGGGAGTTCCACTCTTGTCCCTACTTTCCATTTTAGTATATTGGTCTCAACGCAACTCACACCGCGAGCTCACTGGCAATGCCAGTCTAGTTCTTTGATAATATCTCGTTCTACAAGGGGACAGGTAGCTGCCAAGATGGGCTGGAAAACACATGCACTGCACTTCAACTGGACCTATGAGAATTCTGACACAGACAGGACAAAAGCAATTATTTGGGTGCCACAGATGGTCAAATACCCTTGTTCGATAGGAATGCAAATCATGCCTTTCATTATTCATATGCAATTCAAAAATGTAATTTCCCCTGTGTGCGTTCTCCGTATATTTCTAGTCTGACTTGCAAAAAGAAGAGATAATACCCTTGCAATAATGAGTGTTTCCCCGACCAGCACAGCTAAGCTGACTGCTGTATATAATATCATTATCAGATAATATCATTACCAGGTTCAATTCCCATCAGAAATCTTATTTCCTTTCTCCAGTGCCATACTATAAACAAGCCAAATGGTTTATGGACAACTGTATCCTAAAAATTGAACTTATTTTCAAAACAAATATTTAAAAGAATGGAGAATACATTTTCAAAGATATATTTTGCAGTTCACAATTTGTTTAAAACAGTATAATTATTTTAAATTTTGAACAGCTTTGTTGAGCACAGGAACAAACTATTCCTCAGTAAGAAGTCAAAAGTGATTTGATTCCCAGAATAAAACAGGATACATATTTCCCTGGCAGATGAATAATAATATACTGGACAGAATATGCACACATGTCAAATATCATCAACATTTTGGGGACCTGCATGAACACTATCAACAAGTCTGCTGCTTCGATGCTAAAAAAAACATCCAGCAGATGTCAGCTACCTCATCCATTGGCCTATCAGACAACATTTTTAAAGGCCTGGGCCCGGTTTTTCAAAGCAAGATTAGGCTAATCCTGGATTAGGTCTAAACATTCTTGTCATTTTTTAGCCAGTGGAACAAGCTTTCTAATCCATCTTCGAACAAAACCTTGCTGTTTATTGGAAGAGAGGTCGAGAGAAATAATTTCGTTAATCCTGGATTAGCTTAATCGGCTTTCGAAAAACCGGGCCCTGGGCAGTCCGGTAGTCCATCTCAAAGCTTGATTAAGCTATTACCACAATTACCAACTATTTCTTTCTCTAAACCTTGTAGCTAACAACCTGCACAGTTTTTTCAAAGATACTGTAAATTATAACTCTACCTTGTTCTAGCTCAACACATACCAACAGAGTGGTGTTTGTGAGCAAAACTTTGTTTTATGGCACTTACACATATTAGCCCAATTAACCTTTGAACAACCAGACAGGGTGTTTGCATGATGTTTAGAATATTTTTACTGTCTCATATTATATCTCCATCAGTCAGCTACTATATTTGACACCATCGAACCTCCATCTGTTGGCAATTAGAATTTAGACTTTGGCCATTATGCCACTAGCAATTCTTAAGTCTGCCTGTCAAACATCATATTTTTGGACCTATGATCTGATAGGCCAAGCTGTTCAAAAATATTATCAAAGTACAAGTTCTTTATCAGAAAAATGTGCTCACGTCTGAAGTAGTATGAGTTGATCGCACACAATAATATGATTACCACCACGCTGTATTTGTTGGTTGTCGACTCAACGATATAAATATAAGATATAACTATCAGTAAAAATATTCTATGCATATGGTGATCTGCAGGCCTCCATATTGTTGACTGACTATGTCAGAGGGATGCTGGATAAACTGACGTCTGTCGGATGTCTTTATCAGAATGAGGCAACACACTTGTATAATGTGTCCTACTTGTTTGTACTCGCTTATCTCGAGCTGATTTCACCCTATTCGATACGAAACCTATTGGTCGGAGTGATCACGTCTCATTTTGTCGCTAAGGATCTTACCAGAAATATTAAATATCACACAAATGCGGAAAATTTGCTTGTGGGTATAGCTTTCTCAGATAGCTAGCTCATTGAACAATCGCGATAATCAAATGGGTACATGAACTTGGACACGCTTTAGGCGAAAAAAAAAGTACAGCACGAACAGCTTCATACCTGCATTTCCTGTCCCGTAGTCTTGACAAACTTAGCCAAAACAGCGGTCGATCGACGCGACAACAAACAACAACAAACAGCTGAAAACATGGCCGTCTACAGTAGACCTGTAAAACATGCATGCCAGCGGTTAGCTCTCGTTCCCAGTAACACGCGGTCACTATTTGTAGTTGTTAACATAGTTCATCATGACAGTGTTTCATTTTAGTAAACTTTGCAACTGCTTGATGTGCTGTATAACTGCCAACATACCATTAACTTTTAGCAGCTTCTTAAGCTATCAATTTGCCTCCATGCGTAACATTTTAATTAATATTTTTTTAAACCGCCGAAGGCGAAAAACTAGTAGTAAATGTCTGGTGAAAAACCTCGGCGTAATTATGGGATCCTTATTGCGGACAAACAAACAACGTTGCCAGTGTAGACGTCCCAACGCTCAATTTAACAAATATACCTTTATTTTACAACACATACACGCATCGTTGATAGTTAAAGCATGAAAATTTATGTAAATACACGTTATACAGCAAGCAGGCGCACTTACTGACGTAATACAGATCCCATAATTACACCGAAGTTTTTCATCAAACATATACTACTAGTTTTTCGCCTTCGGCGGTTTTAAAAAATGCAATTAAAGTACTATGCATACAGGAAAAATCATACCAATGCACTAGTTGAAGACCCCTATAAAACGTCGAATATACATGTAGAAATATATCATATGCAGATAACTCGAAAAGGGAGAGTCACATATTTTTTTCTATTAACATCAAGGAAGGCAGCCAGGATCCAACCCCACCAATAGAAAATGTACCTGCTTATGGTTCGAATCCCGTTGAAGCATCACAGTGTTTCATTTCAGTAAACTTTGCAACTGCTTGATGTGCTGTATAACTGCTAACAAAATATTAACTGTTAGTTACTTATTAAGCTATCAATTTGCCTCCATGCGTAACACTTAAATTAATTTTTGAAAACCGCCGAAGGCGAAAAACTAGTAGTAAATGACTGGTGAAAAACCTCGGCGTAATTATGGGATCCTTATTCTGGACAAACAAACAACGTCGCCAGTGTATACATCCCAACGCTCAGTTTAACAAATATATCTTTATTTTACAACACATACACGCATCGTTGATAGTTAAAGCATGAAAATTTATGTAAATACACGTTATACAGCAAGCATGCGCACTTACTGACGTAATACAGATCCCATAATTACACCGAAGTTTTTCATCAAACATTTACTACTAGTTTTTCGCCTTCGGCGGTTTTAAAAAATGGAATTAAAGTGTTATGTATACAGGCACAATCATACCAATGCACGAGTTTAAGACCCCTATAAAACGTCGAATATATATGTAGAAATATATCATATGCAGATAACTCGAAAAGGTAGGGTCACACATTTTTTCTAGTAACACCAAGGAAGGGAGAAGACCTTTTCTTAATAAAAAAAGTCCCCCAGCCAGGATCCAACCCCACCAATTGAAAATGTACCTGCTTATGGTTCGAATCCCGTTGAAGCATCACAGTGTTTCATTTCAGTAAACTTTGCAACTGCTTGATGTGCTGTATACCTGCTAACATAATATTAACTGTTAGTTACTTATTAAGCTATCAATTTGCCTCCACGCGTAACACTTTAATTCAATTTTTTAAAACCGCCGAAGGCGAAAAACTAGTAGTAAATGACTGGTGAAAAACCTCGGCGTAATTATGGGATCCTTATTCTGGACGAACAAACAACGTTGCCAGTGTATACATCCCAACGCTCAATTTAACAAATATACCTTTATTTTACAACACATACACGCATCGTTGATAGTTAAAGCATGAAAATTTATGTAAATACACGTTATACAGCAAGCAGGCGCACTTACTGACGTAATACAGATCCCATAATTACACCGAAGTTTTTCATCAAACATATACTACTAGTTTTTCGCCTTCGGCGGTTTTAAAAAATGCAATTAAAGTACTATACATACAGGAAAAATCATACCAATGCACTAGTTGAAGACCCCTATAAAACGTCGAATATACATGTAGAAATATATCATATGCAGATAACTCGAAAAGGGAGAGTCACATATTTTTTTCTATTAACATCAAGGAAGGCAGCCAGGATCCAACCCCACCAATAGAAAATGTACCTGCTTATGGTTCGAATCCCGTTGAAGCATCACAGTGTTTCATTTCAGTAAACTTTGCAACTGCTTGATGTGCTGTATAACTGCTAACATAATATTAACTGTTAGTTACTTATTAAGCTATCAATTTGCCTCCATGCGTAACACTTTAATTCAATTTTTTAAAACCGCCGAAGGCGAAAAACTAGTAGTAAATGACTGGTGAAAAACCTCGGCGTAATTATGGGATCCTCATTCTGGACAAACAAACAACGTTGCCAGTGTATACATCCCAACGCTCAATTTAACAAATATACCTTTATTTTACAACACATGCATGCATCGTTGATAGTTAAAGCATGAAAATTTATGTAAATACACGTTATACAGCAAGCATGAGCACTTACTGATGTAATACAGATCCCATAATTACTCCGAAGTTTCTCATCAAACATTTACTACTAGTTTTTCGCCTTCGGCGGTTTTAAAAAATGGAATTAAAGTGTTATGTATTCAGGCAAAATCATACCAATGCACGAGTTTAAGACCCCTATAAAACGTCGAATATATGTAAAAATATATCATATGCAGATAACTCGAAAAGGTAGGGTCACACATTTTTTCTAGTAACACCAAGGAAGGGAGAAGACCTTTTTCTTAATAAAAAAGTCCCCCAGCCAGGATCCAACCCCACCAATTGAAAATGTACCTGCTTATGGTTCGAATCCCGTTGAAGCATCACAGTGTTTCATTTCAGTAAACTTTGCAACTGCTTGATGTGCTGTATATCTGCTAACAAAATATTAACTGTTAGCTACTTATTAAGCTATCAATTTGCCTCCATGCGTAACACTTTAATTTAATTTTTGAAAACCGCCGAAGGCGAAAAACTAGTAGTAAATGACTGGTGAAAAACCTCGGCGTAATTATGGGATCCTTATTCTGGAGGAACAAACAACGTTGCCAGTGTATACATCCCAACGCTCAGTTTAACAAATATATCTTTATTTTACAACACATACACGCATCATTGATAGTTAAAACATGAACATTTATATAAATACACGTTATGCAGTAAGCTAACCCACTTACTGACGTAATACAGATCCCATAATTACACCGAAGTTTTTCATCAAACATATACTACTAGTTTTTCGCCTTTGGCGGTTTTAAAAAATGCAATTAAAGTACTATGCATACAGGAAAAATCATACCAATGCACTAGTTGAAGACCTCTATAAAACGTCGAATATACATGTAGAAATATATCATATGCAGATAACTCGAAAAGGGACAGTCACATATTTTTTCTATTAACACCAAGGAAGGCAGCCAGGATCCAACCCCACCAGTAGAAAATGTACCTGCTCTTGGTTCGAATCCCGTTGAAGCATCACAGTGTTTCATTTCAGTAAACTTTGCAACTGCTTGATGTGCTGTATACCTGCTAACATAATATTAACTGTTAGTTACTTATTAAGCTATCAATTTGCCTTCATGCGTAACACTTTAATTCAATTTTTTAAAACCGCCGAAGGCGAAAAACTAATAGTAAATGACTGGTGAAAAACCTCGGCGTAATTATGGGATCCTTATTCTGGACGAACAAACAACGTTGCCAGTGTATACATCCCAACGCTCAGTTTAATAAATATACCTTTATTTAACAACACATACACGCATCGTTGATAGTTAAAGCATGAAAATTTATGTAAATACACGTTATACAGTAAACTAGCCCACTTATTGACGTAATACAGATCCCATAATTACACCGAAGTTTTTCATCAAACATTTACTACTAGTTTTTCGCCTTCGGCGGTTTTAAAAAATGCAATTAAAGTGTTACGTATACAGGCACAATCATACCAATGCACGAGTTTAAGACCCCTATAAAACGTCGAATATATATGTAGAAATATATCATATGCAGATAACTCGAAAAGGTAGGGTCACATATTTTTTCTAGTAACACCAAGGAAGGGAGAAGACCTTTTTCTTAATAAAAAAGTCCCCCAGCCAGGATCCAACCCCACCAATTGAAAATGTACCTGCTTATGGTTCGAATCCCGTTGAAGCATCACAGTGTTTCATTTCAGTAAACTTTGCAACTGCTTGATGTGCTGTATACCTGCTAACATAATATTAACTGTTAGTTACTTATTAAGGTATCAATTTGCCTCCATGCGTAACACTTTAATTCAATTTTTTAAAACCGCCGAAGGCGAAAAACTAGTAGTAAATGACTGGTGAAAAACCTCGGCGTAATTATGGGATCCTTATTCTGGACAAACAAACAACGTTGCCAGTGTATACATCCCAACGCTCAGTTTAACAAATATATCTTTATTTTACAACACATACACGCATCGTTGATAATTAAAACATGAAAATTTATGTAAATACACGTTATACAGCAAGCATGCGCACTTACTGACGTAATACAGATCCCATAATTACACCGAAGTTTTTCATCAAACATTTACTACTAGTTTTTCGCCTTCGGCGGTTTTAAAAAATGCAATTAAAGTGTTACGTATACAGGCACAATCATACCAATGCACGAGTTTAAGACCCCTATAAAACGTCGAATATATATGTAGAAATATATCATATGCAGATAACTCGAAAAGGTAGGGTCACACATTTTTTCTAGTAACACCAAGGAAGGGAGAAGACCTTTTCTTAATAAAAAAAGTCCCCCAGCTAGGATCCAACCCCACCAATTGAAAATGTACCTGCTTATGGTTTGAATCCCGTTGAAGCATCACAGTGTTTCATTTCAGTAAACTTTGCAACTGCTTGATGTGCTGTATACCTGCTAACATAATATTAACTGTTAGTTACTTATTAAGCTATCAATTTGCCTCCGTGCGTAACACTTTAATTCAATTTTTTAAAACCGCCGAAGGCGAAAAACTAGTAGTAAATGACTGGTGAAAAACCTCGGCGTAATTATGGGATCCTTATTCTGGACGAACAAACAACGTTGCCAGTGTATACATCTTAACGCTCAATTTAACAAATATATCTTTATTTTACAACACATACACGCATCGTTGATAGTTAAAGCATGAAAATTTATGTAAATACACGTTATACAGCAAGCACGCGCACTTACTGACGTAATACAGATCCCATAATTACACCGAAGTTTTTCATCAAACATATACTACTAGTTTTTCGCCTTCGGCGGTTTTAAAAAATGCAATTAAAGTACTATGCATACAGGAAAAATCATACCAATGCACTAGTTGAAGACCCCTATAAAACGTCGAATATACATGTAGAAATATATCATATGCAGATAACTCGAAAAGGGAGAGTCACATATTTTTTTCTATTAACACCAAGGAAGGCAGCCAGGATCAAACCCCACCAATAGAAAATGTACCTGCTCTTGGTTCGAATCCCGTTGAAGCATCACAGTGTTTCATTTCAGTAAACTTTGCAACTGCTTGATGCGCTGTATACCTGCTAACATAATATTAACTGTTAGTTACTTATTAAGCTATCAATTTGCCTCAATGCGTAATACTTTAATTCAATTTTTAAACCGCCTTAGGCGAAAACTAGTAGTAAATGACTGGTGAAAAACCTCGGCGTAATTATGGGATCCTTATTCCGGACGAACAAACAACGTTGCCAGTGTATACATCCCAACGCTCAATTTAACAAATATATCTTTATTTTACAACACATACACGCATCATTGATAGTTAAAACATGAACATTTATATAAATAAACGTTATACAGTAAGGATGCGCACTTACTGACGTAATACAGATCCCATAATTACACCAAAGTTTCTCATCAAACATATACTACTAGTTTTTCGCCTTCGGCGGTTTTAAAAAACGCAATTAAAGTGTTATGCATACAGGCAAAATCATACCAATGCACGACTTTAAGACCCCTATAAAACGTCAAATATATATATAGAAATATATTATATGCAGATAACTCGAAATGGGAGGATCACATATTTTTTTCTAGTAACACCAAGGAAGGGAGAAGATCTTTTTCTTTATACAAAAAGTGCCCCAGCCAGGATCCGACCCCATGCAGGCAAAATAATAGCAATGCACGTTACTTGATCCCATTCAAGAAACTGTTCTCTGATTGGCAGGATGAAGAGAATCGAAAGTTCTGTCTCTTGCTCCGCTTTCAAACACGAATTAACGTAGCTTAGCACAAGAACGTGGTTTCATACCTTCGTTTCCCGCAACTTCGCGTCGGTTAAGCGTTGATCAGCGCCTCGGAAAGGGAACGAACAACAGCTGAAAACATGTGTGTTTACATTTAAGATCGAAGTGTGGTCAGCTGTCAACATCTCAACCTCGGTAGGTAGGGACATACATGAAGTACCTACCTCAACCTCATCCCAGGCCATCCGCGTGTCAGGCCTGGGGACGAGATTGCGGTTATTCTCGTCCCCAGGATCTCACGATATTGATTAGGCCTGAGAGGCGTGTCAAACTTGACGGAGGTTGACGGAGGAATTTCTCTGTCGTAGTTCCTTTCTAATTTGCAGTCTTTTTGCCCAAGGTCAGTTGCCTACATCTTCAGACGATTCCCCCATCTCAAGTTGATTCGCCTACCTATTCATATCAAACACAAACTCAAGAAATATATTTTTTTCTACTAACATATTTATACAATAATTACTAGGTTTATTTTTCTAGACTATTGTAATAATTCTAATAAGCCCCCTGCTTCCAAATAGTGCCTTTTTTCCAAAAGCGGCCCCCCTCACCTCCTGCCCAATTGCACAAACTTATATATCACCCGTCTCACATGGCTAGCCACACTAGAATGAAGCTGTTCATAGAGTGACCTTTTATTCAGACAGACTTCATGTAGACCAAGTTGCAGTTTATTGTTGAAGTTCTTATTTTTTTTACAGTTTATTTTGTTAAAATGTTATATACTATAGTTGTTTAAAAAGAATAATATTTTATTATAAGCGCCTTGTCTCTAATTAGCCTGCAATGCAGGTGACCTTGTTCGTTTTCAAGCAAAATAAGTTCAGCAGTAGGAATGGGGTGAGGCAAAAGCTGCGGAGGGGGAGGTGGGATGAAAATGAGGAGGGGGAGGGAGGGAAAAGGAATCCCTCCCATTTTCCTCCCACTTCCCCCACCCCCTCAGCAGCTTTTGCCTTGCCCTATTCCTACTCCAGAACAAAATTTGCCTGAGAATGGACCACCTGCAATGCAGGATAGTATCAATAAGTCCCACACATTAGCTGAAGACCAGCGGGACCAGAGTAACCCCATCACTAAACCTATGACATCTATTACCTGAAAGAAGAAACGATGCCTCTAAAAATCTTCTGGTATTTCTGTATCAAAACCAGCAGATATGGTTTAGCACTGCTAGCTTGTTCGTGGTTCTTGATGTTATCTGTTACCTGTCCATAACCAAACTCTGCCATCACTTTGTTTATCTCTTTTTCACAGTTCAACTGAGTTCTCTGCTTGTTCAGAATCGGGACAATCATGTTAAATTTGTCGACACTCTTATTAATCATATCAACTTTTTCTCTGCATTCTTGAACAACTTGCAACCATAGAAGAGAGTCCGGTTTTGAGAAGGGTTGAGCTCCCAGTTTTTTCCTTTTGTCCAGTAAGGTTTGTCTCAGCATCTTTATGTCTTTCCTGATCTCTTTGTCAAGTGTAATCCATTCAGGGGTAAATCCAGAATCTATCAGCACTTTGTTCAACTTGTGAGTCATAGAGTCTGCAATGCAAACGTACATGGAATTCAGACAAAATGTATATAAATGTACAATACAATGCAATTTAACAATAAGCAACACTTGAAAATCAATTAATACAATATTTATAATAACATAGCAAAAAACTTAAACATAATAAGCATTGTAAATACTGATCACTAAAACAATGAAAACAAGCTGTAACAAATGAGAACTATGTATTGAACAATGGATGATTATTATAAACACACTGACCACTAAAAACAATAAACATGATAAAAAACAATGACCACAATCAAATCTTACCAACATAATGGTAAGGCTCCACCTTCAGTGGCTTTCCACTTCCTGGAAGATTCTTAAATTCTCCTTTAGACATGGCTTCCTGGATGAGATCTTCCGCAAGACGATCGATGCCATGCGTTATTTTGTTTTTCTTGATAGCTCTCTTTGCTGGCTCTGCTATTGATGTCTCCTCTGCTCCATACTGCTCTATCTTGTGATCTGTAACCTTGTCCACAGCCCTCTGCACTTGGAAAGATTGATACTGCTTTTGTCGATCGAAAGGTGTCCCAAATCCAGCACCACCATATTCAAGGTATTGCCTGGTTAAGAAACATAATGCATAAGTGTTGAGAAGCAGAGATGCCAACTCTCCCGCTTTATGTGCCTTGTCACCCACTCATCCGCGAACTCACAAGGATCTGGTGACTGTACTTCTTCATTTTCATTACTTTTCAATTAAGGACTAATTGGACAGTTTGAAAAGTACAATGTTTATACAAACAACAGCAATATTACTATTTATTTACCTTATGTACAATATAATATTAACATATAACAAGACTACATGCTGTCCAATTTGGAAGCAACTGAATTCAAACAAATTCCTCGACTGTCAAAATGGACTTGGCCTGCGACCTCGTCCAAATTTGGTAGTCCTCGGAATTTTTCTTATCCAACAATTTCCAAATTGGACAGCTTGTAGTCCTATTACTAGAGAGAGAGAGAGAGAGAGAGAATCTAAGAAAACCACCTGTGTTGAGGCGCAGTGTGCTCGATGTCAAATTGGATTTCCTCGGGCTTTATCGCATCTGTTTCTTTGCTTTTTACAGTTTCTCCGCACAAATCCGCGACAACTGTCCTGTACGCTTTATCAAGTATCGCAAACTTCTCGGCATCTGCGCTTTCTTTGCCGCTGTCTGGATGAAACTGTTTTGCAAGCCTCAGATAGGCATCGCGAACTTCCAACAAACTTGCACTTTCATCGACACCAAGCAAGAGGTAACAGTTCCTCAGTTGGGCAGATGAACTACACATGCGAAGTCTCGAACCGTGGTGCAAAAGGATTTTACCACTACAAAGTCCTTGCAGAAAAACTCTCCAACTTGTGCAGCACAACCCGGCCGCCATGTTTTTCTTCTGAAGGTGACCGCTGACCTGAATATTCCCAGCCTCTCGCGGCCCACGCTGAGCTGCCGGGGTTCTCACGCCTGTTGATTGACCATGCTCGCTGATTGGGTAGTATTTTTGGACGGGAAAATTCAGTTTTGCAATCAATACGCCTCCATACTTGTGAATTGTAACGAAAGTAACGTCGAATTTACAACTGTTTAAAAGTAAAAACGGCACTTTGTCGCTGTCTTACATTATGTTAGTCGCTACCAAACTTTAAATAAGTCGTCGCCCTCGAAAGGGAAGGGAAGGGCAACGACTGACTATGGGGAGGGGAGAGCTTTTCCTTCAATCACCCCCTCCCCCTACCCGTTTCGACCTTTTCCGGTTAATTCACTTGGTCTGTTATACCATGGATAAGTGTTTATCTTTACTAGAACCGCGAACCTTTAACAAACCAGCTTTCGCTGGAGTGTTCTGTTTTGCTGTTGCAGGAATCACTTTAACAGCGCTGCTGCTCCCTAACGAAATAAAAGAAGAGTCCCAGTTCAAGTGCTACGACCTGGCGGAAGAGCTTCGCAATCGCTGCTACGATGCGTACGACGGCCAGTACAACAAGGAATTTCCCTTGTATGGTTTTGTTTTCTTAAACTTCCTTCTGGTCCTGTTTGTCTGCCTCGTGTACTCTCAGTATGTCAAGCAGCGAGTCGAGAACTTGCACAGTAGAAACGAAGAGAATCCAAGCGAGACCACGCCACTACTACGAAGCGGCTCTCCGTCTCGCAAACTGTTCACTGCTTACGTTGTTCATCTGCTGGTCAGGGTCGTTTCTTCAGCGATATTTTTGGTTTTGCAGTGGATCGTAATGTATCCAATCAAGTTTCCATCTACATATACATGTACTTGTTCAACAGCAATGGATTGCGACTGCGTCGGAACACATGCGAATCAGAATTCAACGGCTATTTCAAGTAGCCTCTCAACAACAGCACTTTCCTCCTCGCTTCTTTGGGCGAGACACAGGCAGCCCACAAGGTGTTACTAAGTCACGCCTGATCGGTCAAGGTCTGATGACGTCACGGCCGATCGGTTAATAAGGATTTGTATGGGGAGATTTTCAAATCACATTTTATGTGTGAAAATAAAACAATCTTTCTCCTAAAATTCGTCAGATAACATTACGAGTCTTTATTAACCGTTTAAGGTGATATGTACATAGACGGGCGGCACAAAAAAAAAAATCGCTAAATCGGCGCCAAACCGCCTCGAAAGTCACCTTAAACGGTTAATAAGGACTCGTAATGTTATCTGACGAATTTTAGGAGAAAGATTGTTTTATTTTCACACATAAAATGTGATTTGAAAATCTCCCCATACAAATCCTTATTAACCGATCGGCCGTGACGTCATCAGACCTTGACCGATCAGGCGTGACTTAGTAACACCTTGTGGGCTGCCTGTGGGCGAGAGAAAGGCGGTTCTGCTCGCAGGGTACAACAGCACACCACAACTGTAGAAACCCTCAAGCCAGAATAAAAACTTGGTGTGGAATCGCCCTGTTTGCTGTCAACTCACTGTTCCTTGTTTTTTCTCTGGTGGAATTAACACGTCTCATCTATAAAGCAGTGAAAGACAAGGCATTTACTGCAGACGGGAAGTTTTGGGCATGTCATCTGATGGGTAATCAAAGTGAAATTCCACCTGAAGTTGAAAAGTTTGTCTTATCACTAAAAAGGCGAATTCTCAACGACACAGAATACATAACGCCACTTGCCCCGGGAAAAATTATGAACAGCATCAAACTGGACGACACTTTTGTAGATCTGATCATTCAAACTGACAGGAAAACAGAGGGATTTTCCAATCCAGACAGAGATGAAGTTCTCGGCTCCTACGCAAGGCCGAGTGAAGGATCAATCACACTTAGTAGTACAGAGCTTTTTGAACCAAAAAGAGACATCCAAGATCCACGCATAATACTTGCAGTAGGAGAAGCAGGAATTGGGAAAACCTGTTTAGTCAAGAAGATCCTACGAGACTGGGCCAAAGGGTTTTTATCAACAGCAAATCAGGCAGTAAAATGCTTTGACTTTGTCTTCCTGTTGCAGTTCCGGTTTCTCAACTTTAAGAACAACATAACTCTCAAAGAACTGTTAAGCCGTTCTGATTATTCCGTTGATTTAACAGATAAAGTTTTCAAACACATTCTGAAGAATCCAGAGAAAGTGCTTCTGGTTTTTGATGGATTAGACGAGGCAAAGAAACTCGATGATATTGAAACACATCCACATTATAAAAACAATCACATGGAAGAAATGCCTGTTGGTGCACTGTTTGCCAAGTTGGTTTCACGCAAACTCCTGGATGGGGCAACAATTCTCACCACAACAAGGTCCAGTGCACTACCTGGTCCCGTGGAAACATTTTATGAAGGTCTAAATCGAGCAACATTGCGAGTTGTGGAAATTCTCGGCTTTACACCTGACCGGGTCAAAAATATGTGAACAACGTCGCCCCAGAAAACATGCAAGAAACAATCTGGAACCACATCCAATTCAACCCAAATCTGCTGTCACTTTGCTACATTCCTGTCAACTGTTTCATAATGTGCACCTATTTTATGAGCATTCTTCAGGATACAAAGGATCCAGGCACTGCAGAAGCTACAGCCCAGTCACCACCCCAACTACCAATGACTCTTACAGAGATCTACAAAGGTGCACTGAAGGTATTTGTACTGAAACATCACAGATTGTACTTGGATAACAAACCAAAGAAGGAAGAGTTTAATCCAGACTCCAGGTTTAGACCTGAAGTAGAAAATACGCTTCACAAGCTGGGCATGTTGGCCTAGAAAGGATTAGAAGAGGGCAGACTAATATTTGATAAGAGAGCAATTGAGGAGCACAACCTAACAGATCAGGAAGTACAAGACATGGTGGAAAGTGGTCTGCTTCACCACTTGCCAGAAAGGAATGCTCGAACTTCAATGTATAAGGAGGAGTATTGCTTCATCCACTTGACTTTCCAAGAGTTTTTGGCAGCACGGTATGTCGCCCGTCAAAACCCTCAGGAACTTGATGCCGATAATAGAAAGATGCAGATGGTCCTTCGGTTCGTGGCTGGTTTACTGAGATGTGAAGAGAGTAGAGGCCGTGTTACCAGCTTCTTCAAACCCATCATCACATCTTGTACGCAGTTGTGCAAGGAGCCGACCTTCATGGGGATGTTCCTACCGGATTGCGAGGTTCTGCTGACTCTGATCCATTGCTTGTTTGAGCTCCAGAGTGAGGAAATGGCAAAAGAAGTCGCTTCCAAATTCAAGGCAGATGGAACGCTTTTCCCTTTGGCTTTGCAGGTCAATGATGCGGACTGTGCTTCACTGGCATTCTTCTTCAAACACACAGAAGACAATGACGTGTACCTGATGGGTACAAACATTGGACCTGCTGGCTGTGATGAGCTGGTTAAACTACTGAAGTCTGGTAACCTGATCGGCTTACACATAGACTTTTCCAAGGTTGGTGACAAAGAACTGAAAAGTATCTCTGAGGCACTTGAAAACAAGAACTGCAAACTTAAATTCTTGCGACTTCAGGAATGTGAAAAAATCACCGCAGTGGGAGCAGAGTACTTGAGTGGATCACTAAAGAAGGAACAGTGCCAACTGACAAACTTAGACATCAGTGGGAATCAGCTTACTGATGACGGTGCCAGATACATTGGAGATGCACTTGCAAATTCTAAGCTGAAAGGGTTGTGCATTAAAAAATGTGGAATCACCGCAGTGGGAGCAGAGTACTTGAGTGGATCACTAAAGAAGGAACAGTGGCAACTGACAGACTTAGACATCAGTGGGAATCAGCTTACTTATGACGGTGCCAAATGCATTGTAGATGCAGTTGCAAAATCTAACCTGAAATATTTGTGCATTAAGAAATGTGGAATCACCAAAGTGGAAGCAGAGCACTTGAATGAATCACTAGAGGGTGGACAGTGCCAACTGCTATTTTGAATGAAAATCAGCTTACTGATGAAACTGTAGACTTGGAGATGCATGTGTGAATTGTGAGCTGAAAGTCTTTCACGTTTCATGTGCTTGAATAACTAGAGCTATTTAACATAGCACTGAAGTGTAAACAGTGTGAGCTAACATAATATTAGACCCTTACTTAAATCAGTTCAGTCATGGTGGCACAGACTATCTTGTATATGCACTTGTAAAATATTATTGTACGCTGATCGAAAGTCTTGCATGTTTACAGAAATAATAGAATAACTGCAGAGGGTCAGAAAAGCACTTCCAAGAAGCACTGAGTAGAACACAGTATCAGTTTTTTTTTAATGCTGTGAAGATGTGGATGAGTGCACTTGTTAGTGTTACTTGTAAGCAGACTACTTAAGGAATTTGGTGAAATAGGGAGAGAATGCTGGAACAATTTTACTGTACACTACATGACACAAATAATAAAAGTGATGCTGGTCTTGTCTGGCGTTGACTTGAAGGTGTAGTTTAATTCCTTTTCATTTAAGTTTAATGTTGACAGAAAAACATGGCAGTGAAAGTCTTAACACAATATACTTTAGAAGTTGAAGAAGAAGAGGAAATCAACTCTCACCTGCACATCGATTGAACTTCCTCTTGCTTCAAAGTCAAATCTGTTATTGTCTTTTCTGTGCTGCCTCAACACAAATAAGCAAAATGCTGTTCTGCAGGCTGATAGAGCTTTGTGTGCAAAAATCTTCAAATGTGGAATGCCACAAAATCTTTGCATGAAAACAGCTAAACTCCAGCCACCATGGTTTTCTTCAAGAGGTGAGATCTTCTGCAAGACTGCCAATGCCATGTGCTTTTTGTCTTTCTTGATAGCTCTCTTTGCTGGCTCTGCTATTGATGTCTCCTCTGATCCATACTGCTCTATCTCGTGATCTGTAACCTTGTCCACAGCCCCCTGCACTCGAAATGATTGATACTGCTCTTGTCAATCAAATGGTGTCCCAAATCCACTACCACTATATTCAAGGTATTGCCTGGTTACGAAACATAATGCATAAGTGTTGATAAACAGAGGTGCCAACTCTCCCGCTTTATGTGCATCATCTCCCACTTATCCACGAACTCACATCAATCTTCCGCATCAAGTCTGAAATCTTGAGATAGCAGGGTTCTACTACATGTACTGTAGGCCAAAAAATCTTACTCTCAGCTAAAGAGATTTGACAGCTAAAAAGTGTTTAATCCAGTTTTAATATGCAGGAAACTTGCATTATATTTCATGACAACGGGTCCTGTTCTCAGTGGCTCACACAGTAGTTTATGTAAAAAATGTCCAGTTTGATGATAATAAAGGAGGCCAAATCTTATATGCTGTGTGGCATTTACAGTATTTGACAAATCGATTCTAAATTTGGGGCAATTAAATCACACTGGGTAGACAGATAGACAAAAGAGCAGAAAAAGAACCCAACAATGCTAAAGTAAGTGCAGAATATGTCGGAGATGCACTAATTGTGAATTATAAGCTGAAATATTTGCATGCTCCAAATACTGGAATAACAGCAGAGGGAGCTGAACACTTGCGTAATTAACAGCTGTCATTGTTAAACTTTTGTAAAAATCAGCTAACGTTGATGAAACCGTAGACTTGGAGATGCATGTGTGAACTGTAAGCTAAAACTCTTTCATGTTTCATGGGCTTGAATAACTGGAGTAGGAGCAAAGCTCTTTAACGTAGAAATGAAGTGTGGGAGCAACCTGTACAATACTCTGTCACTCTCAATTTACCGACATACCGACCACATACCGACCACGTATACTTCTTTCATGAACGAGACAATAACAACAATAGACTGTATTGTTATGAAAAGTGCATTCCAGAAGTGGCAGGATATTCTGCATGTAAGCCCCGAACGCAATATTTTAAAAGTTGAAGAAGAGGAAGTCAAAACATTCACCTGCGCATTGAATGAACTTTCTCTGGCTTTGACGTCGTACCTGTTATTGTCTTTTCCATCCTCTCTCAGCACATATAAGTAAACGCTGTTCTGCAGGCTGATCGAGCATCGTGTGCAGGAAATCTCTTGTGGAAAGCCTTTAACGCCACGAAATCCTTGCATGAAAACACTTCAACTCCAGCCGCCATGTTTTTCTTTAAGAGGCAAACCGCTGACCGCTGAACGCAACCTCGTTCCCAGGGCCATCCGCGGCAGAAGCTCCCGACCATAACGTAAGCCCTTCGTATACTGTTCTAATAGCGACACACATGTACATGTTCACAAAACGTCTCATTGATTTCGATGGTCCTATTAACTGTTTGCGCAAAAAAAAAAACAAAACAAAACAAAACAAAACAAAAACAGATGGAGAGGGTAGGGACTTAATCGAGGATTTACAGTAACCCAATCTATACATTCGGTTGTGCAAATAAATTGTTTTTTCTCACAATCCTGGCCCACCCTGGCCAGTGTTGTACTGGGCGAGCAAAATATTGTTTATTTAACTAAGAAATTCTACTAAACACAGAAACATTTTCATTGCTTTCGCATAAGGTGAGAACCAAGTAGTTTATACCTTTTTAGTATTGTGCTCTTGTTGTTTCCAGATTTGTCCACGCTCTTTTGCTTTGATCGATTCAAACAAGAAACTTCCACTTCATGCCCAATATTAATTACAACAAAACAAATCCGTGTTTGAACTGGGAACTAAACCGCTCTAACATAAGTAGACATTGCCACAATGGGACAAGAATCTTTTCTCTATTTTTCTGTGGGGTTTCCAACCTATAAAGGACGGAGATTTTCGTTTCGATCCCTAAGGTGTACTAAAATGGGCGAGGCTCGAGCTCATTTTGACCCCTACAGGTACCAACAAATGCATACTAAGAAGTTTCGATGCCTTTAATTGCTATAAAGATCCATGCAATAAAAGATCATTCTACTGACACCCGACCAAAACGGTACCACGTCACAAAAAAATATCGTCCCTAAGCGGTACCAAAACACGTGAGTTTGACAACTAGGAAGTGCGACGAGGATCCTCGTCCTTTTTTGTGTGGGAGTCCCCCCCCCCCCCCTCGGGGGGTCTTAAATGAGATAAAGTGTGTAACTATTAATTTTTTTTTATTTTAATTTTAATTATTTTCTTAAGTTCTCACGAAAACTGCACTGCGGAGATTTGCAATCACAGGCAGAGGTTAATGCGAGTAACAACGACAGCAGATGCAGGTAAAGATTTTGAAGTTCGTGCAGCGCTTGCAAAACATCAGGACTCAAAACTTAGAGTCAATATTCTGATATAATGTAGTATAATATATTTTTATGGAAATTGTGCAAGAGAAAGACGAAGCTTGCAAACGATGTGATGGGGATAAACGGAATTAACAAGTGGCCACACGAACACGTGTTTCCGCAGTGTCTCCTACGACGCTTTTTTGGCCCTGTGAAAAAATAAGGCGAAGTGTCAAAGGTATCGATATAACTAAGAAATCAGGAACTAACGTCATCATCATTATCATCGTCACATCGTCATTACAACTAAACTTGTCACAGCGGTATGCTTCTAACTTGACTTACTTGTCTCGTTTTTGTACTCCTAACAATGGGACAATAATGGTGGGATAGAAGATGCCCCAACTAAAAAACGCCACGGGCACGAAGTAATACAAAGAAAGATAAACCTGAAAAAGAGAACGGACACAGAAGTCGCCTTAATTCGTTACTAGCATCAGTGGCATCACCACCATCGCCACTATCATTATCATCACTTTCAAATACCATCAATAACACCATCGTCATCGTCACCACCACACAGAAACGAAACTAAAACTAGGAAATACAAAACTTTATCTTAGCGGTACCTTGTGGACTTGGTTGAAGTTTTTGAGCATGAAGCCCACCATAGCAAAGCTAATTCCGGTGTGCCTCACACATACACCGAGTGCTATACAAGGGGCCTTCAACAACACTGGAAGTTTTTCCAAAGGCTTTCCACCCAAATGGTGATACAAGAAAAACACCTGAGAAAGGAAGATAGATTAACACAAGGGGCCGATTTTTTAAACAAGGTTTAGACCGCGGTTAAGAAAGTCCAGGTCTATCCAAGACTTAAACAATAGTCATACTTAACAGACAACGGCCAAACGTCGTCTTTATAAACCGACTCCGATCCATGTTTTAAAAATGCAATTTAACGTTTTGCAAACCCTGCTTTACGGCATCTGTCTAAACTTCAATTTCGCGATAAACCAGGTCTAAGTTAGACTTTGTTCAAATAAACGGCCCAAGATGTTTCGATTCCGGCGGCCTCATGGTTTCCCTACGCTACTCTGTTTGTTTGATCCCAACTCTCTCAAGACGTACACCAGTACAGGACGGACCACTGCATAAGCCGGACAGGGTCCGCTGATCCCGGTCGAATTTAACTTATTTGTCTGTATCTAAACTCTCTGGTAAGCCGGACACCTAGACCAGGTCCAAGGGTGTCCATCTTTGAGAAGTTCACTGTAAGTACTATTTTTGTAGGACTCACCTGCCTTTCCATGAATATGATGGCAAACTCGCCTAGAAAACAGAAAAAATAGCCCGGTTCCAGACCGTGCCACAACGCCACAAATGTCATAGTCAGGACATGAGAGAGAGCCTTGTTGCCAAGGAAACGTAAGCGCTTGAAGAGATATCTGACGAAGGAAGAAAATGTTACAAAGCAAGCGCTTGATTTAGAAGACGGTACCCTTAACATACAAACCTAATTTTAACTCTCTAAGTGTTGTAATGATAATTAACCGATTCTAAACTATCCCTTTTCAAGACTAGCTTGAATTTTAAACCTTTTCCTTAAAATTTTAAGCAATTTTTTCAGTGGATCATGAGCTAGTGTCGTTTGTTTTTTGCAATTATTTTTCCAATAAAACACTAAAATCGAACTTGGTACTTACCGGAACATCCACTCATTGGTTGTTATATTGAAGGCATCAATAACATGCTGTATAGTGAAAGATATAAGTGGGGAACTTAGTTATGACGTCATGGATCCGTCCAAGGCCTGCGCTTGAAAAATATCCCCTGATAACGAAGACGGAATACCCCTGGCCAGTAATATGCCAAAGACAAACATTTACTCGCTCCCCAATGACAAAAATGTCAAAATCAGAAATATACTTGTACCTGAAAGGTGTAAGCAGTCTCAAATAGCACTACTTTGGAATTACTGCAGCCATCCCATAGCAGCTCCCCATTGGTTGTTTTCCCATTGTACCCCAACCCTGTAATAATACAGCTGGTTTCCTGTGAAATAAACAAAATGCACCCTAAATTCACTGAACTAATAAAAAGACATCGCTGTCTATCAGCGAGGAGAAGGGGAAGAGAGTAAGAAAACATGGGGGAGGGGAAGTTGAAAGTTAGACCCTTGCACCTCCATCACAGATCCAAAATTGTTGCTTTATAATCTGATTATGGTCAAGAATCGTGTCTGACTATAATCGATCATGGTCAAACATGTCTCCTGACCATGGTTGATGATGGTCAGACGTTTAGGCACATCTTTTGTACTTGCGTCGCGTGTGGTAAGATATGTGGTAAGAGATGGATCGATGGTCGTGACCGATATTACTTGGTCAGTACAGAGAGGTGGCCATTGATGGGGGTTCGATGTACGTAATAGTTAATAGCACTTCCTACACAACTCACCACAATAAGCCAGACTGCTTGGTATTTCATGATAAATATCCTGGTACAAGATATGAGAAACAGCAGGCGGAGAATGAACGACAGACTCTATGGAGAAGTGAAATAAGAGAATCCTTTAGCAACAGCCTTAGCAAAGAGATTGAAACAGAAAAAAATGAAGAAGGAAAGAGAGAAGGGGGCCGTGTTTGAAGGGAAACAAATGAACAAAGAAAGGACAACTGTTAATGAATATTAAAATAACATACAAAATACTCATCCATCAAGAGAAATGATTTTGACACTCGGGGTTCAGCTATGGAGTAGACGATAAGTAGCACAGTACCCAAAACCAGGCGCTTGAGACCAGCGATGATGCTAAATAAGATGAAAGAAATATATAAAAAAGAGTGGAAGTATATGACACAATCTAGCACAGCACAGCACAGCACAGCACAGCACATACAACGCAGTAGAGTACATTATAGTACAGCACAACACAGTAACATGATGCACTGGACCAAAACAAAACTCACCACAAACGCAAGTTGTCGTCTTCCTTTTTGATCAGACTCCCATCAATGAGTGCCAAATACTTTTTCATCGGAAACTGCAGAATTACAATTTTTGTCACTACTGCTTCAACTGTAGGTTGGTTGTGATCGTCCAGGTTAGAGTAGTCTCCAGAAAGACTGTTGTTGATGACGTCGTCATCAACAACAGTCTTTCTGGAGACTACTCTAACCTGGACGATCACAACCAACCTACTGTTCACACTCCTGGGTTCAAACCATTTGCCACTGCTTCAACTGCTGCAGCATCAAAACAATATTTCCTCCAAGACAGAACGGTTTGTGACCCAATCAAAGCCGTTAGATGGATAGAATGCATGAGAAAGACATTTTCACAGGGTTAAATAATTAACCCTTTCACTCCTGAGCTTAAAATACAAATTCTCCTAATCATTCAAGAAGAAAATGTATTAGTGATATAGTGAGAATTGATAGGCAAATCAGCTTTCGTCTGATTGAACTATCAAGCAGCAAATTCTCCACACTGTATCACATATCTCTGGTGAGAAACTGGAGGAGAAAATTGAAGTTGATCACTCTCAGGAGTTAAAAGGGTTAAGGGAATAGATGGGGAGGGTGAGGCAAGTTATTGGTTATCATCTGCAGTGCTTGGTTTGTTACCTGAGGTCCAACAAGGAAGCCTCCAAAGAAGTAAACGTATCCAGCCACCTGTAGATATAAAAAAGAATTAAACTGCATGAGGATAGAGAGAGAGAGAGAGTTACAAAGACTTACTGTACAGAGAAGCTTTTTTATAGCACAGCAAGTGCAATAAACAAACATCTAGGGAGTAGATAAAGATGGGTCGAAGGACAAACTATGAAAATATATTTTCCTCCAAAAAGCTTGGGCATCTCTTCAGTGCTGTTTTCTTGAAATCGTTGGATAGCTTTTCCTTAAAAAAATAAAAACAAACATGGTATTTGTAAACAACTGACAAGTCAAAGTCCAAATAACTGTTGTCCTTGTCCTTGTTTTTGTTTACATCATAAACTTTGTACCTGATCTTGATTTCCATCATAGTAATCCCAGGCAAGGCCTGCAAAAAATGAAAACCAATGAGAAATTTACCTATGGGCTGAAATTTAGACAGAGCCGAAACTTTCCATAACTCCTACGTATTATAAAGAATGGAAAATGTAAGTCACACAAGGGAAGGGGAAGTGAGTAAATACAACAAATATTATTGTGGAGGGGGAGTGAAATAAATTTGTCACCTATGAAAACTTTCTACTGGCTGGGGGAAAGGAGAAAGAGGGGTGGGTGGGGGTGATGCAGAGGTATAAAGTACCAATATGACCCAAGTGTAACGAGTTGTTAAAGTTTTATAACCCTTTGACTAGCAATGTCAGAATGTCTCTAACTACCCATCCCCCCAGGGGAATGCACCTGTCAGTCTCAAGCAGAGGACGCAGTGGGTTGTTGTCCAGCTGACTCTGTAGTCTCCTGACACAGTTTTTGAGATGTAGCCACTGAGCAGGTAAACCTGTGCAGTATCAAACAGGTTGACATAATGAACAGTCAAATACCACAACCAACATAAAATTCAGCACACTAGAAGTTTGACATTTAATATGGGCTTAGATTATTTATCACTGCAAAAAAAATTGTTTTAGGTTCGTGAGTATAGTTATTTCTATATTTAAAGGTCCGATGACCATGACTGAAGACAATATTAAAAAACAATTCAAGCCCATATTGGAATCCGACATCTTGCCCATTAATGGGCTCCTGCATGTCAATGTAATTTATCTCCCTTATGGTTGTAAAGCTGTGGGAGCTAATATTCTTTGCGGTTTCAATGATCTGCACAAAATATACTTCCCGCGAAAACATTGTCTTCATCAGAATTAAATCTCTGAAGACAATGAATAGTCAGCACTCACTTATTGTTTGTCTGAGATTTATTGGCACTCTGTACTTACCACATTGAAAACAAACATCACTATCACTGTTCTTGCTTGGGGCCCACCAAACCTCAACAGAAGATATGCTAAGACGATGTTAAGTAGTGAATGCAGGCAGCCCCAACCTGGAATAATTTAAAAGAAAGTGTTGAATGTCCTGCTTCCATCCTTCCTTATCTGGAGACCAAAGCTAAGAGAAATTTACCTTGAAAAACATAAATTCTTGGTACATGTTTCATACATGGATTATTCCACAGTATGTGATATAAATTATCATCAAATATTTTTCTGTTTCTTACCAAGTATGAAGTAGGCAATGCATAGGCCTAAGCTGGTGAAGTATGCATGCTGCAGTGAAAACAAAAAATACAGCCACAAAGGATTAAGAAGTGATAAGAATGCTGAAATTATTCCAGCTGTAAATTCACCTAACCTGGCCCAACCAAACGGTGAACTTTCAATTCTGGATTAGGTGAGATTTTCATGATTTTGTCATGATAGCCAAATTAGGTTTCATTCATGACACGACTTCCTTAGTATGTCAAGAACAAGATTTCTAGTTTACAATGAACTATAAAGATAATGACGGCCTAATCAAAAAAAAAAAAAAAAAAAAAATCTAGCTGAACTATTAACTCCTGCAACAAGACGTTGAATTATCTACACTGATGAATGGCTTTTAAAAGGTTCTGATAAACCAGCTTAAAACAACACAAACTCTTACCTGAAAAGACGCTCTATTTCTGTAAAGGAAAAGACGATACACTACAGCCAGAGGGAAACCTGTTTGATAACAAATAGAAAGCTCTTCAGCAAGCTTAGACAACAATTTCAACTGATTTTCAATTTGAACGGACAAATCTTGAAAAAAACTTTCAAAAGTTAGCAAACATACAAACAAAGTGATTAAAAACTGGACACATTTTACGGATCCTAACTTTAACATTTTGTCTTCCAACCAACTTCAATCTTGTTAATTTCACTGCCAACAACGTAGCATTGACAAATACCCTAAACTACGAGATTTAAACTACTAAATTTGCACTCACAACGTACGCAATCATTTCACCGTTCAGCGTCATAAAATTCAAGAACATGTCCAAGTTTAGCAATCAAATCAAAGCTCGCCGAGCGTTCGTTGTGTTCGATGCGCGCCAAGAATTCGTGGAGACTACAAGACTCATGAATGATTGTTTTAAAAAAATCTCTTGATAGTTCGAACTATTAAGCCTGTCTTTTAGTCTGAAATCGATTACGGAGCTACAGCCTACAAACGCTTTACCTGCGAATAGGCCGATGACAAGGCGTACAACTGGGTCGGCAGGAATCGCTGTCAGTTTAACGAAGACGTCCATCAAACTATCGCGAATTGAACAGCACCTTCCCTTTTTTTTAATATTCGATTTACTTTGCAATATTGACTCAGCACTTTTGTAAGGGCTCGCCTGAACCTATGAGTTCTTAAGTTAATTAAGTAAGCGTCCACTGTACTTCCAGTGTAAATGACGTGTTCGCAGCAAGCACGTGATGCCGATTTTCGCGCACTTTTGCATTTGATATGTCACGATTTCCTTCGTCACGAAAGGGTTCGATGAATTTCTTTTTCTCTCACTAGCCTTTTAGACTTGGGTTGACCATCTCGTGTCAACTCCGCATTCTCTCTATTTCTCTTAATACCACTACACTACAATATTAGTATCAATCCATACATCCACACCCCCTCCCCCAAAGGAGAGTCGGCACTTCAATAGCGCGAAAGCACGTACACTTTAATGGTTTTCGTGTCTATTTCTTCCAAATTTATAAATATGTATCGGTGTTTACAAAGTGGTTACCTTTATAATGCGATTGCCCTTCCGTCAATAATACCTTGCCGAGACAGCACCGCTTTATATCAAAGCATGTCATCGACAAAATGCCAAAGACACAGCCAAAGATGCGGTACTTGTAGCGGTCAATATTTTTCTATGCACTCAAGTATGTCCTACGGCTTCACATTTGTACGAGTCGTGCAGCATTTTGGCGAGTTTCGTACGTGTCTGAAGTAATTGAATAATAAATGGCTGATCTCACTTTATCATATGTCTGACCTGATTGAAGTGCATGCCATATCATATTCAAAACTTTGGGAATATCAAGCATTCCATTGTGTGCATTGAGTTGTATAAACATCTTTCACGCACACTACCCGGAAATATTGAATGCTTCAAGTCAGTAAATAAGTAAAGGACTGAAGCCTTACCAGCAAAGAGGCTGATCGCAAGTCTTGTAGTAGGATCCGAGAGAAGTGCTGCCCGAGTGCCACTCGAGTCTCGTTCCATCGCTCTTATTTATCTCGGCCTACACGCTTGGGCGATGGAGAATGTACTGCCGTGCTTGATTCCAGGCCGTTCTTTTAATGCGAACAACGGCGTCTGCAAGAACAGAGGTTTTGAGGTGACAGAAAATATTCGTGTCTTCTTGCAGTTGTTGTTGTTTATTGTGGACGTGAGTAAACGTGTGTTATGCCTGCCCGAGATGAGACTGGATGTCATGACCTTTCAATCATTAACTTTTTTCTGGGAGGGGGAGGGTGAGGACTGATTCAAAGGACAGGCCTCCCCCGTAAGTCAAATACTCGACCGAGAAAAACGTTTAAATCCTGTGAAGTAAAACTAAGAATTAATCCTAAAACAGCCGCACTTATAGAGAATAATAGAATGCAATGCGGATTGTAACACACTGACTGACAAACTAATGCAGGGTTGAAATTCCCAGGAAGTATTTTTGTTGTTGAAAAATTGCAAGAAATGATTTCAACCCTTAACCTTGTCAGTAAGTAGTTTGAGGAGAGGGGAGATCTTGCCCGCTTTATAAATGAACGGGGAGGCCAGGGCACCAAGCACGTCGCGCACTGTAATTTTCGGCTCATTCTTCGGTGAAGACAATGATCCCCACAACGACGGTAATGAACAATAATACTTCGCTATAAAGAAAATAGATAAAAATTTAAAAGGCAACATTTTCAACCTGTTGACATTTTGGAAAGAGAATAGAAACGAAAGAGTCGCGGAAAAAAGGTGACAGCGAAACTTGGTCGGAAAAAAGGACTCTTTTTTTTTTCAATGATCAGACGTTCACTTTGTATTGCGAATTTTTGCCGTGCCAAAGGCAAATTTGATTCAACCGAGAAAAACGTCAAATATTAAAGCTAAAGGTGAATATGACCACTGAAATGAAAACTATCAATGCAGAATTCGCTTCCAACTCCTGAACCTAAAGGTGTGACCACTCAAATGAATAGCAGTGTTCACGCTAATGCTGGGTTTTATGCTGCATTTTAAAATATTAATTCAGACAGCTCTTAATGAAACGCGACACTGAATGGTGATCCAATAAACCGTTTCTGTTTCACGTAATTTGCATCAACATGAAGTTCAGCAAGCGACCAAACATTAAACACCGATTGAGACAGACCTTTTCATGCGATGCACATGCGCATTTTTGCTTGTGCGAATGCGCTCGAGTGAAGCGGCTGGATCCGCAGGCTATTATAATTTGCTTGTATGCGAGACGACCTGAAACTATACACACTGCCGGTAAATCGTACACTACTCAGTCATCGTCTCGAGCAGACAGCAAGTTCTAAGGTTTATAGGATGGACAACTATTTTTAACAAAGCCCCAATTTTGCTGTACTCTGTAAAGCAGCACGAATCGAAATGAGTGATTATCAGCAACAAAAGTACTTTTAAGTATTAGAATATTAGTATTGGTATTATTATAGGCTGCTCAGTCTTATCCAACTGTGTGAAATTACGATGCAAATACTGCATTGTTTACCTTAATGGCCCTGTGTGGCGGCGGCGGCGGCTTGCCTCTAGGGATTGTGGATCCCACGTAGCACTGGCTTCTGATCCGAAAAACTGCGCATGCGCTAAGGAATATGACATTTCTCTTGTAATGATGGAACGCAGTGGAGTGGAAAGAGAAATGATTTCCTAACAAAGAGACAAAATATATTAGGCAGATTAGTGTTAGTGTTATGCAAATGGTTTTGGCGGGAAAAGGAGTATATAAGAGGGCGATAGGATATATTTGCCGTCGTGGTTCTACCTCTCGTACCATACAGTGTCAGATTTTTACTTGCAATACCCGCCACCGCAAGTCTGTGTGTCAGTCACTGTTGAGGAACTGAGTTAGGAAAGACAATGAGAAAACAACCACAAGTGTAATGAAAGAATCTCACTCGATGGAAAAAGAAGCCTTAAACTTTAAACTTTATTTCATGATCAAAACTTCAAAATTTCATTTGGAAATTAAATATTTAAAGATGAATGTCACGAAGCAAACATTTCCACGCCTAAAACAAGATATACTTTTGAAATATATATGTCAAAGTACAGGAAAAATCCTCATAAGCATAATAAACGGGTTTACGCCCTAGACTAACAAACTCGCTTTCAACTGAAACGTTTGCCTTATTTTAGGATATATGGATAAACTTTCCCGTTTGAATACACACACGTACAAACATTTTGCAAAAACTAGCGGACTTTTCGTATGCCAGGCTGCTATATTTTGTCACGCAGGCCGAAAGAAAACATTTCATTTCAACCAATCAGAACCTAGAATAATTCCCAATTAGTTTACTTTGACCAATCAGCAATGAAAAATGCTATCGTCACTTGCTTGCATGACCGGATCGCAACTGGTTTTGCTTTCGTCCCTGATTGGCCAAGAACGCTACCAAACTTGTGCGGACCAATCAATAAGCGCAACGAACGCAGTAATCGATGGTCAGTCGAAAACCGCTCCATGTCTAAACGAACAGTAGTAACGGGATCAGCCAAATTCTTAAGGCTAACATTTCACTGTACTGACATCCACTCAAAATAAGGCAAGAATATATTATCAAGTGGACGATGTATCAATATAAAGTTGATGTGGATAAACTCAACGCCGGTTTAATCTAACGTTTTAAACGCTTCGTCGTAATCGTCAAAGCTAGTTACTCCGACTAACGCTCGAAACGTTACCTACATCAACCTTAAATTAACACATCATACGTTTTATCTTTAGTTGTGACAGGGACCAGTGTGAAGTGTTGGGAATAGCACTGTAAAAGATAGTGCTCAATACCTTAGAAGACGAACTAAAATATATGATAGCTCTTTAAGTATAAAATCATCTCCTTGAAAACTTTCGAAGCACAACAATGATTATCGCAAAGGAAACGAGGACCCAATTGTTCAAAGCTCGATTAAGCTAATCCTAAAATGGTTAAAACGTTTATGTAACTTATAGGCCTGAAAATAGAGTTCGCTCACAACACAATTTTTATCGATATGTTTTAGCATAACAAGGTTTCTACTGTTCTGTAGTGTTATGTTCAAGAGTCCGAGAGAAGAAATATCAGGTTAGTCCCTAGTTAGCTTAATCGAGCTTTGAGCCGGCCTAGGGAATAACAAATCTGAAAGCAGTCCTTGACTGTCGAGGAAACCATCCCTGTTACTCTGCCTTTTTCAACCTACAGAAGAAACGAAAGCACAAGAGAAGAAGAGACAGAGATAGAGACAGGACAAGAACAAGACAGCGAAACAGATATTTGAGTGAGTTTGTCCCCCAGAAATCGAGTAACAAAATGGATGGGTCGCGGCTTGTAACATTAAAACTCAATATTTTACATTTTAAGTTACTTATGACTGGTGATGGTTATGATCATGATCATTGTAATGGCCCTGATGGTAATGATAAGGGTGAAAGTGATGATGGCAATGATGATGGCCCTGGTGATGCTGATGCTGCTGCTGATGCTGATGATGATGATGGCGAAGATGGTGGTGGTGATGATGATGCTGATGCTGATGATGGTGATGATGATGATGATGATGGCGATGATGGTGATGATGATGATGATGATGATGATGATGATGCTGATGATGATGATGATGATGATGATGATGATGATGATGATGATGATGATGATGATGATGATGATGATGATGATGATGATGATGATGATGATGATGATGATGATGATGATGATGATGATGATGATGATGATGATGATGATGATGATGATGATGATGATGATGATGATGATGATGATGATGATGATGATGATGATGGTGGTGGTGGTGATGCTGATGATGATGATGCTGATGATGATGATGATGATGATGATGATGATGATGATGCTGATGATGCTGATGATGATGATGATGATGATGATGATGATGATGATGATGATGATGATGATGATGATGATGCTGATGACGATGATGATGATGATGATGATGCTGATGATGCTGATGATGATGATGCTGATGATGATGATGATGATGATGATGATGCTGATGATGATGATGATGATGATGATGATGATGCTGATGATGATGATGATGATGATGATGATGGTGGTGGTGGTGATGATGATGCTGATGATGATGCTGATGATGATGATGCTGATGATGATGATGATGATGATGATGCTGATGATGATGCTGATGATGATGATGATGATGATGATGATGATGGTGGTGATGATGATGATGATGATGATGATGCTGATGATGATGATGATGATGGTGGTGATGATGATGATGATGCTGATGATGATGATGATGGTGATAGTGATGATGATGATGGTGATGATGGTGGTAATGGTGATGATGGTGATGGTGATAGTGATGATGATGATGGTGATGGTGATGATGATGATGATGATGGTGATGATGATGATGATGGTGATAGTGATGATGATGGTGATGATGGTGGTAATGGTGATGATGATGATGATGGTGATAGTGATAATGATGATGGTGATGGTGATGATGATGATGATGATGATGATGGTGATGGTGATGATGATGATGATGGTGATGGTGATGATGATGATGATGATGATGGTGATGATGATGATGATGATGGTGATGGTGATGGTGATGATGGTGGTAATGGTGATATTAATAGTGGTGGTGGTGACATGATAGTATGTTGAGCTGCTCGCCCGTTGTCTACTCACTTGTCTTTGTCTTGACGAGACAATCTTTTCGTCAAAGGAACAATAAGGATCGGTGAGAGCACAACCCAAACAACGAGGATGCCTGGGAATATGTAGTAGATAGCAGAGTACACCTGCAGAAAAAAAAAGGAAAAGGAAAAGACGTGGAAACAAATAATGACTTCAGCTTGTGAAATCATAAAACACCTCATCCACGCTCCCTCCCACTCAGTTTTCTTTCACCCAGTCATCCTTCTTCTTTCCTTCGCCCTCCACTCATCCTCCCTCCTTTCCGTTCTCGTCATTATTCTCTTTCCCTCACTCTTGTTCCTTCCTTCATTCCCTCCCATGCTCCCAACTTTTCTTCCCTTTCATCCTCTTCCTTTTGTTTCTCTTTCTCTCGCCTCTTTTTAGTGTGTGCACAACTTATGTTATAGAAAATGCATTGAACTAACTTATAGTTGAGTATCGAGTCCAAGTATTGAGTTCCAAGTCTTGAGGTCTTACGAGCGTTACATGCACCGAACTACGAAATCTGCACTTTTTGTGCAATGAACGCTGACTCAAACATAAGGTGCCCGAACGGCGAAAAGAGTATTTCCGCGGTGTTATCTGACGGCATTAGGGTTCTAATAACCTCGTGCTTACCTTGTGAATACGAGAAAGAAGCAGAAGCGTGAACGGCACCCCACAGATTCCAAAAATCACCAGCCTCACAACGAGGCCAAAAGCCTTCACGCTCAGTTGTACCGGTGCGCTCATCTCGGCCAGCGGTTTCTTGCTTATTGCAAAGCACAGAGCAAACAGCTGAAGACGGTATTGGCAGTGAGTTGTCGTTTTGTGGGGGGAGGGGTAAAGTAAGTTATTTTCTTGCTACATCTCATGATGCAAAACTGCCTTTCACTCATACTTCAAATAAAGATCTTTCTCAGTTCTCACGAGGAAGAAACCCAAACGCGAAGGATACAAACTTAGCGAATGCGTACATAAACACTAACATACACGAACACAAACACTAACAAGTTAACGCATACGTACATGAACACTAACATATACAAACACGAACCTTAACAAATTCACGAATACGTACATGAACACTAACATACACAAACATGAATACGGGGTGACAAGAACACGATACGCAGACAACACTAACACAAACGCAAACATAAACACAAACGCAAACGCAAACGCAAACGCAAACACAAAACACAAACACAAAACACAAACACAAAACACAAACACAAAACACAAACACAAAACACAAACACAAACACAAACACGAACACGAACACGAACACAAACAAGTACACGAACACAAACACAAACACAAACAAGTACACGAACACAAAGACGAACACAAACACAAACACAAACACAAACACAAACACAAACACAAACACAAACACAAACACAAACACGAACACAAACAAGTACACGAACACGAACAAGAAAGCGCACATGTGCTGGAATACGTACACGTACACAAACACAAATAGACGAACACGAACATGCTCGAATACACACCTCTTTCTCTGTTCTCATGACAAAGAACTCCAACATAAAGGACCCGAAGTATCCTGGATAGTAGCCGTGCCACAAGGCAAGGAACATCAAGGTCGCAAAGTGCGAAAAGGTCTTGTTACCAAGAAACCGAAGTCTCTTGAAGAAATATCTGTTAACAAAGACATTGATAAGATTTGATGCTCAAAGATATTGAGAAAGAGATCAAGAACGATTAGACAAGCATTATTACTTTGATATATTGGTATGTGAAACCATACCAACCATGAAACGTGCAATGACTGTAGATGTTCAAAACTTGATTCTCGACTTTACACTTTACACTTTACACTTTACACATGAGGAAACCCGGGGGGGACTCCCATATATGAAAGGACGGGATGCTCGTCGTACTGCTTAGGGGTCAAAAATACCGTTTTGGTACCGCTTAGGGTGCTCAACATCAAACTCTGATATTTTTATGCGACGTAGTACCGTTTAGGGGTCGGGTGTCAGTTGAATAAACTCTTTTTGCTTGAAAACAGCAAGGGATAATGTGCTTGATGATATCCTCTTTACAGCAATTAAAGGCATCGAAACTTTAAATTCTTGGTATGCTATTATTGGTACCTTTTAGGGGTCAAAGCAAGCTCAAGCCACGCCCGTTTTAGTCCTTTAGGGATCAAAACGAAAATTCCCGAGGAGCATCCCCGTCATTTTTACGTGGGAGTCCCCCCCCCCCCCCCCCCGTGAGGAAACCGTACCTGAAGACCCACTTGTTGGTGTTGATGTTAAAGGAATCCACGATCATCTAACAGAAAAAATGTCCAGATTAGCTTTGCTGTTACCGCCCTGCGCCTCTGTCTAAATTAAACTTTCTTATTACCTTCGATTAGGTTTTTTCAGTGGACAGTTCAGAAGTTGGAAGTGAACACTGACTCATGAAGAGCTCTCATTTGAGTGGTCACACTTTTAGGTTTCATTTGACACTTAACTATGAGTTCAAATTCACATTTTAATGGTTTGAAGGTCCAAATGGAAGGCAGACAAGACGTTGAATTATAATCTCTAAGATTGGTAGAATTCTATAAACACCTAGGAATAGGGTATCGAAATTAGCCTTTTGGTCTGGAAGAGGGTCGGAGATTTTGATATTTGGTCTGAAATAGGGACAAAAATTACACATTTTGGTCTAAAGTAGGTCGGTTTTCAGTCCCGGGCGGCACACTCCCACCCAAAATTTCAAGGAGTACCCCCTCCCCCCCCTCCGGGTCGTATCCTCACCTGGAAACACCAAGCAGTCTCGTAGATCGAAATCTTGATGTTCCTGAAACCATCCCACTGCAGTCGTCCTTTGGAGTCTTTACCATTGTAAGTGATACCAGACACGATGCAAGATCCTTCCTGTAAAAAAATAAACAAAGAAAAGTCTAAAACCTCTACAGACAGACATGGCATTTCACGCACAAATCTGGAAAATATTGCATTCTTAAATCTTGGCCAAACAGACTCCCAAGACGATCCAAGTCATCCCAAGTTTGCTGAAAATCACATCTTGCGTGCAGACTTGTGATTGGCCGCCAAACGGACTCGCAAAGTGATTAACGGTTGCAGGCATACAATCCTGGTAAGTAATATGAACAAGTCAGTCGCACTGGTCCGCGGTAACACGTCTACGGACCACATACAATAAGTGATTTGCCGACCACACGAATAACCTTACCGATCATATACCGGCAGCGTTGACGACCACATACCGACGACGTTACCGACCACTTATCGACCACTTACCGACCGCCTACCAACCAATGCCTGCATGAAGGTGTACCTCAGAAGATTTGGATTTGGTCGATAGAATGATTATTGTTTTTATTTTCCTCCTTCTTCAATTATATTCCAAGTGTTTGGAATGGGAAAAAAAAAAAAAAAAAAAAAAAAAAAAAAAAAAAAAAAAGAAGAAGAAGAAGAAGAAGAAGAAGAAGAAGCTGCAAAATTAAAGTACACTTTGACGGACTTACCGCAATCAGCCACACCCCCACATACTTGTAAAGATTCCCCTTGCTCCATATAGTTATGAAACCAAGTTTGTAGGCGAGGGAACGCTCCTGTAGAACAACACGCCAAGAATGAAGCAATAAGGCATCTCAAACACTTTTAGACACAAGGGCTTAACATATTTTCTGCATCTAGTTCATTGTTAAGCATCCTTTCAGATTAGGGGTAGGGGGGACTTGTTCTATGAAATGCAATCAAATTCTCAGAAATGCCTAAAACTGGAGGCAGATGTGGTCAAAGTTTGTGATGCTCTAGAAGAGTTATGCTAATATTTCTTACAAGTACCTGGCATATTTCAAATTTTCATTCAGGATGATATACATTTCTATATCATAAAAGTAATGTTATAACACATCTACTTTGTAGCCATTCAGGAAGTAAGGAAAATAAAAGCATAAACACTGCAGGGTGCTTGATTGTAAAAGTGACTTGCTGAACAGAATGGGAAAGTGGTACAGTAGTCTGTGACATACCTGGAATTCATCTGAGAGTAGCTCAGCACTGCTGAACATCACTCCCAAAACAGAGTACACAGCAATGAAGAAGATTCCAGCTGCAAGCCGCAGAAGCCCAGCATGGAAGCTGAAAACAAAATTCAACACATTGACTCCCAAGAGTAATCAAGTTCTATTTTCTTTTTCAGTCTCACCATTATTATGGTATGGAGCGGTTAGTTTTTGATACTAGACTAGTAATGCTCAGGTGAAAGCTGCATGATTGAGTTATTGATTCTCACAACATCACTAATACATTTTCTTCTTGAATGGTTGAGAGAATTTGTGTTTTCATCTTAGGAATGAAGGATCAAACCTTTTCCTTTTACATTGCCACATACAGTAAAACTACCTCAGTACCTCTTATTCAAAATAATATTGAAATATCAAAATCCCAAACATGTGTACACTAGATGCTAGAAATGTCAATTTCAGGGCTAAAAATATTTTTTCCAGAAAGTCTGCTGTTGAGTGCTCTTTCAAAACCAGTGCAAAAAAACTAGTTTTAAACTACTAGTTTCTTTCTCGACCAAGAAAATGTACGAGTGATGCAGTGAGAATTAACACTTCAATCAGCTTTCATCTGAGAAAGCTATCAAAACCCAGGTTCTCCCTACTCCATGATCAATATATTTCTGGTGAGCAACTGATAGAGATTGTTGAATTTGATTACTCATGAAAGTGAAGGTTACAAAAGGAGATTTCTAGGAATTTTTAGAGAAACTGTATGAGTAATACTTGAGAATCAAGACTTACGATGAGTTGTCGTCTTCTTTTGCGTCTAAGTGAACTCCTTTTGTGAAATTCAAATATGGCTTTATCGAAAACTAAATGGATGGGGAAAGAAACAGGAATTAATTCCAGGAATGTTGGTAAGTCTAGGGTCCATCAAAGGGATTTCCAAAAAGCAAACCATACATGACATGCAATAGATCAGGTTTTGGAAGTGACTTTCGTAAAACTTAATAGGCCATTGTCAGATGCCTGCTTGGAAACCTTTCTTATGAAAATATTAGTCCTACTCACATGTTCAGTTGCATGCAAATCAACTCATTTTCATGAGAAAGGTTTTGCAGTAGGCCTCATTTTCATACAGAGGTACCACTGGAAATGGACTATAACGTGGCCAATGAAAAAAAGGAAGCCCTGGAAATAAGATTGCATCACCACTTACAATAGAACCCTGGCTACCTCTAACCCTCAAGGGGAGCAAGAAATAGTTCAAGATAGTGGGGGATCAAGATGGCGAGGTTCTACCAAGGGAAATTTCTGCCAAGTTCATTTCCAAGGGAAATCAAATATTGTTCAAGATAGCTGGAATTTCAAGATAACCGATTTCGAGATAACAGGGTTGTAATGTAATATTGCTTTTGTGATAAGTTGCACAATCAGGTATTGCTTTAATGTGCAGCTGCACTAAAATTGCATCACTTTTCTCAAAGCCATTGCTTGCTCAAGTGACAACCATTGCATGCTGTTTGGTTGCCCCAGCATGTTTTTTGTTGTCCAAAACAACAAGACAACCATTAATTTCAAACCCTGAGCACCCAGGAAACTACGTCTTACCTGTGGTCCAACAAGGAATCCGCCATAAAAATATGAATGACCCAGCATCTGATAAAAGAAAGAAAATACGATGAATGATATTGTATTAGAATGTGTCACGGAAACTTGGTTCGGTTGATGCACTTTGGAACACTTTCAATATACTGTAATATCACCCATTGCTTGTTAACAATTTAGTATCCATAAAGGCAGATTTACCCAGTGTGATTTTGGCTTTCGATTGTCCATGCAACACCAAAAAATTCACAGGATTTTTAAACATGTCTGTAACATCTTACAACAATATTGTACAACTTTTTTTTGTCATATATGAAAGACAACCAAATTGCAGGATATGTTACACTGGCGATGAAATTCCTGTCGTAAGAAAATCATATGTGACAATTGTGAGCTAAAACCGTAACATGTAAATCAGCCTTAACACATACAGTACACAGTTTGTGTGTCAGACAGTTCAACTACTCAAACTGACATTAACAACACAGCAAAAAAATCCACAAAGGCTGCTTTTCTTTTTTACCTCTAACAGAGCAGGAGCTTTGGTTATGGCTGTTTTCTTGAAATCATCAGAGATTGTTTCCTGAAAAAATGTGAGAGAGGTTGGAATCTCTGTATAAAACACACCTTTGTGAAAACGGTCTATATGCTACTGTGTAGTTTGATCAGTCTTTGAAAAATATTAATTATGTTCAAGTCTGTAATTTATCTTTATTATTTCAGTCTTACTTATTATCATTTTCTATTTCTCCAACTTTGCAATATTGTAATTTTATAAAATCTATATTTATTTAGTCATTACAGGCCATCAGATATTTCCTCTCAGTCATCTTTGCTTTTTTTCTGTTCTACTTTCAGTTTGAACTCCCAAGACGAGGAATGTCTAGTTCTCTTTGATTCAACACTGCATAAATGTTTTATATAAATAATAATAATAATAATAATAATAATAATAAATACTTACCCAGTTTTGATTACCATCATAATAATCCCAGACAACACCTGTTGTAGAGACCAATACATAATATTAATATTAATAAATAGCTTAATGGTTTCTTCTGAAGCTAGCATTGAGCTTGAGCTACGGGTATTAACTTTAATTATACTGCATTTGAGTAAAACATCAATATTTTTCCAATAGTCCAAAACCTTGGTCTTTGTGTGATGACTTTGAATGCTAATGGTGATGGTAATGATGATAATATTATGGAGATGGTGATATTGGAAAATAGTGATGGTGACATAATATTTGTGATAATGGTGATGAGGTGCTGATGGTGAAACCATGATGGTGATAGTGATACTAATGACAACATTGGTAGTAATCCTGATAGTGACTGGTGATGATACATTGCTGGTGATAGCGATGGTGTTAATAATGGTGACAACAACAGCAAAGATGAATGTGACTGTGACAGTTTGACATTTAGCAGTTCAATTACACAAATAGCCATTTAGTATCGTATTGTATTCGTAACATAATCCTATCGTGATATTTCGAATGATTAGCATGCCATCAACAAACTACAATAACCAATACATCAGTCAACTGTATGCACTTGGCAGATCAACATTAAAGACAGTTCTTGTTCAATACACGTTGCTGTGTGTGCCTCTACAAAGCCCAAGCAACACAGATAACATAACAGTGACATACTTATCAGTCTAAGACACAAGGTACAGTGAGCAGTGGTCCAATTAACATCATAGTCATCAGTTGCGAGATAATAGTAAGCAGATAGGAGGTAACTCTGGAATAACAGTGACAAAAAAAGCAATCAAATCTCCGAACATAAAAAAAAATCATAAAATAGATACCTAAAGTAACTAATTGAAGTGCAATATTCTTGAACATGTGTTCAACTTAAATACTCACAAAGTTAAGAATAAATGTCAAGAGGACAGTAGCTGCTGTTGGTCCCCCAAATTGAAGCAACAGGTAGACCAATGTAATGTTGATAAGAGAATGTATGGCACCCCAACCTGTAATGGGGCAATAATAACAATAATAATAATATAATTATTATACATTATTACACAACTTCACATTTTGGAGTGCAAATAAAGGCCAAAACGAGTGCAAAGATGGGAGCGTATTGCACTTGTCAAGAACCAGATCAACTGGTTTATTACCTTACGCGTAGGTGATCAATCTTCGCAAGCAAAGTTTACAAACGCTTCATTTTTTTGTTCCATTTTGCACACAGTGAGGTTTGCCCTACTTTGGTTGTCGTATAATAAAAAATTTACTACATGAAAAGTCGTGCAAATACGGCTGTATTTTTACTCATCAGTTTTAGTTTTTCTTGCCTGAAGCCGGCTCAAAAAAATAAAACTGACTCGTAAAAATACTCTGCCATATTGCACATCTTCCAATGTAATAACCTCTTTGTATCTAAATTATAAATATTATCACAATATTATTTTTAAATGTACCTGGTCACCCTTTGTAGCGTGAGTGAAAAATTGTGTGAGGCTTTACACCTTGTTCACACTTACAATAGAGGGATGTTGGATGGCAGGAACAATGAAATATTTTTTTATAACAATAGCATTTCTTTCCCAGAGGAAGTGAATTCTATTGTTCCTGCTATCCAACATGGCCACCATGTAAACTCTCTATAAAGCATGCAAACATAAGCATAAGAAAAAGATTATTTTTCTTTTCTTTTGAAGAAATATTTACATTTTCCTGTTTCTCGTATGCTTGTGCTTGTCACAGTGGTTCACATGTGCTTACAAATGTTGCAAGTCTTAACCAGCTTTTAAAGTAATATGCCCACATAAAAGTTGGAAATTAGAACAGAAAATACCACTGGTATAACTTACCATAACAGAAAACAGCAATTCCAAACCCACAACAAGTGAAGTAAATGTGCTGTAAGTGTGAAAATCATAGTAATATTTGAGAATAAGGAGTCCAATTTTTTTAAAATAAACTGGGGAACCAGACAATTAAGGACACAGCAAATTATCACAGAGAAGTTCTCCAAATTGTACAATGTATTTCCAGTACAAAACTGAGCTTAATAATAACTAATTTTTATATGGAAATTAAGTTAACTTGATTGTTCATTTTTTATGCAAACAATCAATCATCCGGCATCATATCTCATACGTACACCACGATTGAGGGGGTGGGGACTTAAAATTGACTCAAAACTCGACCCTTAGTACATTTTATACAGATTATATTCACCTGAACAGTGTCGTTTGACTTCCTGTACAGAAACCCGCGGTAAATAAATGCAAACAGATACCCTGCACAACGAAAACAAAACTTGAGTATTCCATCTGTGCAAACAATACCACTTAAATTTACTATCAGAAATAGAAGCAAATTTCATAATTTCCGAGAGCGACTGAGTGTCGTAAAATGTTGAGAGGACCTTCGATAAAACAGCAGTCTCTGATATAAGCTACGGTATCTTTTGTTTCCCCGGAATTAAATATGCACCAATCGTTCGGGAACTAAATTCCAGTTTCACTCAACATCCAAAAACCGCAGATTTTTTTATCAAAGTAAATGACTACCTGATAGCAGACCAATGAAAAGTCTTAAAACTGGACCAGAAAGTCCCACTTTTCCCGCAAGAAAATCCACATCAAGGTATCTCAAAACGTCCGCCATGTTTTTGACGTTTAACCCTGTAACCTCGCTTTCAATACGACAACATCAGGAAATGAGCAGGGGAGGGAAAAGAAGTTTGCATGGAAAAGTGTAGTTCGCAACTCATAGCTTGTACAGACGAAGTTTGATTAAACAGTTAATTCTCACTTCATTTTTTCTTTCTTTTTTGAGGGTGTTCAGATTTGGCTCAGGAGTGAAACGGTTATAAAACTTTTTTGTAGGTCGCGTGCAGCGCGTCGCCATCTTGACACTGTAGCGCATGCTTAGCAGCGAAAGCGGCTGCTGGCTCGCAGGCTCAAAATATATGACCGATCGCGTGCTGCCGACTTTACAAATACATTTTCAGTGTGGCCAATAGTAAGCTGCTGCCAGGGCACCTGTAAAAACAGTAGCACAACCATCTTCCTCACTTAGTCAGGTTTTTTGGTGCTCTGTTTATGTTTAAACCAAGCTAAGCAAATTGTGTCCCAAGTGTGGCAAGCCGTCAGACCACGCTGACACTCCCTCGCTGCGTGAAACAACTCCTGCACGCAATTACAAAACCGCCAATTTGAACAAACCGCCGGCAAGTTGACGATCGGACACGCGAAGGGAGATGTCGATAATAGTAACTATAAAATCTGAAACCCAAAAGGTCAGGAAAATATGAATATAGCGCGAACGATTTTCCCGAGTGTCGGTCACGTTTAGGTCGGTAATTTATGGAAAACACGAGTCTTTATATGACGTACAGTAAATATAATTATTTGGGCTGCAAATTTTATGGTTCAGGCCGCCTAAGTAATAACATACAAAGGCTAAATGTATCTAAAGAAAACTACCTATGTTTTTTTTTCTTTTTTTTTTTTTCTAATCTGGTTTAGGTTACGAGTGAAAAGCCGAAAGCAGCGACAAAGGTCAAGGATTGCTGCGAGATGCTTCATTGCGTGTCGGATCTGGCAGTAATGATTTGGAGACAAATATTATGTTTTTGCTTAGAGAAACGCGCACTGAAACAAAATTTCATTTTAACGGCGGCCCACTGTGGTCGGCTACTTACATGCGGGACATTGTTCTCGACCCGCTTTGAATACCTATCGCCAAAAGGAGTTTAGAAATATGTTTTAAAGAAATCCACATTTACAAAAAAACAATGTCTGACAAGACCTTGCATTTTAAGCAATATAACCAGTGGTATATTTCTCTAACGCAGGGTTTCCTGATAAATTATTGTTTGGTCTCATGACAGCTGAGTTGGCGAAAGCAAACAAATCGAGAAACCAATGTTTACACGCTTTTTTCCCGCACAGCACGCGAGTCTTTTAAACGCTTTACGACTCTTTGTGGCGATAGATTCTATTCAGTCCATGTTTTCTCTTGTCAGGAAATTCGGCGGCTTTTTCTCCGACAAATGACTCTCTGCAGGTAAGATTGATGTACCCCTTAGGCTATCGTGACCCCCAATGTTAAACCGATTTTAGCCAATAGAAAGGGCCCCCGTGAATCTGTCCTAGATAATGTTTTTCAGCAAGTCACGAAATGTGAAAAAAAGGCTTTTGAGAACAGCAAATCTCTTTTCCTCGACAAAACTAACTGGAAGCCTTGAAACACTTTGGCGTCCTTGGATTGAAAAACGCTTAAAAGCGCTAGAGGCAACTTTCGTGACAAGAAATTCATGCAAGATATTAATAAACTTCCTGAATATTTGTCGATGCCTGCATGTGATTGGCTTATTCTAAGGGCATATCAATGTTCTCAGCCCGTGAAATGTTGTTTCTCTCCGCCTGTGCTTGCGTTCATCGTATACCATTTTCGCCGCTGCCGATCGCTTGTGAATAGCAGCCAGGCATCAGCGGTTTCATGATTTCATGCTAAGCCTTCATCTGGATACGTTACAGCGGGCTCATTTCATCCATTTTGACCGGTTTTAAATCAGAAATGAAACTGTCACGAGGAACGCAAGACAAAGGTATATCTTATACGCTTTGATGAGTCACGAAAACGAACACAAGTTGACTAACCCTTGTCCTGAGCGGTCGCGAAGTCTAACAGCAAGAGAAACCGCTTTGTGGAGTTCTAGTGTATGTTCTCTGAACTACAGATGATCTGGGAATCGTTCCCGGTGAGGCCGCGATGTTTCCGGTAAGTTTGAACTCAAACGTGGCGAATTGTCTGTACTGTTGACCTATATGCTTTTACAAGCGTTCTCATCCTGCAGTCTATAACCTCGAACTAATGCTAGATGTGTTTCAAATTTGCCGGAGTGGACTTCAGATTCATTATCGTTACCGGCTTTCGTTTCCTTGTAGTCAGCAGTCAACGCTCAGTCGTGTTTCCCAGTTCGCACGAGACACAATTAGTTTCGAAAGTGAATTACTCGGATCAAAGGAAAGAGACTTTTTGAAAAGAAAACACGAACTTCAGATCCTCACACGCGTTGTAATCCACGCCCAGAAACACTTTGAGTACTTTGCGAAAGCCATTAGAGCAAATAATTTACAAATAACCCATGAAAAAATAAGTGTTCTTCCCAACTGATGCAAGTTAGCGACAGCTGTTAGCTTTCGTCGAAAGTAACTGAAGCTTGAACGGTTAGAAGGCTTGTTTTACTGCAGCGAGGGACTCGGTATTAACGTAACTCGACTTATCGGCAGGGATCGCATATTACAATATGGCGTCCGAAATGCAAACAGACATCACGCGGTATACAAAAGGTGATAAAATGAGTTCCCCTCTTTTCGCGGGTAGGCAAAGCTTCCTATATTGGTAACAATTCACTAATCCATTTTTATTGCGTTACAATGTTTATCGAGTTGTCTTGTTGGAAGGGTGCAAGTGATTAGATCGGTACGGACTATAGGTCTTATTGGTTTCTTGCCAAGTGCAAAAAGTGCATTTCCTGGTTCAGTGTTCAGTGTGGATTTTTTTTTTTTTTTCGAGAACAGCTTATTTCTCAGGCATATGTGTCCTCGTGTTTCTAAGCAACTGATTAGTATCCCCCAAAAATGGATGGAGGTGTTCAATTTCTTGTACAATTTGGCTACTGGTTCTGCCCTAGCTTTGTAGTGTGTAACAAAAATGGCCCCCTCATAGTCACTGACACAATCTTGCACTCTGAAAACGTTGCTTTCACAAGCTTTCATTTGCTAAAGTTTCGTTTGTCGTTAAATAATTCTTCTGCGATCAAACCCAAATGTAAATTCAGATAAACCTTTTCACAGCCTTTTATTTACTGAGCCGAATGCAGCCAAACAAAAAGCCCATTTAACGTTGGAATCACTGTGGTGTTTTTACAGTATAAAAAAAGGCTCTCTTGCTTGTTGTACACAAAGCAGCATCGCAAAGCAACTTGTTCGTTTTAGGTGACATTTTTATCTTCCTTTACTACAAAAATTCTGGGCTAATCCGTGCAATCCCCTCGTAAATATTTAATGTTACACATCACACTAAGACATTTTGTTCTTGCCTTTGGCTCGTTCCTTCTTTAGACAAAGACACATTTCGCATTCAAAACATAAGAAGGACAGAATCTAGCTGTATATAGTTGCAAAATTTATTTTTACGCACTAATTTATGATGAAACTATCAATCTCCCTTGACAACACTCAACTAAGGCATGCAAGCCTGGAGTAATATATATATATATATATTTATATATATGTATATATGTCGTAGGTCGGGTAAATTCGTTCTTTATATTTCTCCCCGAGTGAAACAGAGCAAGTGGTAACGTGGTATGACCAGGTTTGTTCATAAAATAAACATAAAGCCTCGTGTAGCTTGGACAATGCCATCAAATTATGACGTAGTTAGGGCCTAAAAAAATATTGAAGGGAATTACTTAAAAGAATTGCTTTAGAGAAAAACAGTTGATGTGCATATTCTGAGCTCCGTAAAGAACGAGTTTTACGACGTTCACACAAATATTACGTTGATGCATCCTCCGTACAGAGGTTAGTTTTGTTTTCAGTCGTTTCGTATTTACAAAAATATTTCAAAGAATATGTGTGGCACAACGTGCATCCGGCGGCAAACTGTATCATCTTAATTATAAGCCTTCCGCTATGCAAATATAAGTGCAAGAGACGGAAAGGCTTGTAGTAGTAAGAACAAAAGACAATACGAAATAACTTCACAGCATGAGCAATATGCACGGCTAAGCAAAGCTCCCACTTAGGCAAGCCAAATTATGTACAAAAAAAATGTCTAATGTTACATATTCTATCAGGCTTTCAGGTAGGCTGTTTTTCTCACAAATCATCTCCTGGTGACAAAAAGGAACTTCTCCCTGAAAAAGGGCACTCTTCGGTTCTTTATTTATTTATTTATTTATTTTTGGATTCCATGCAAGATTAGCATAGAGAGAAACATGGATCGGAACTTGAGTGATTCGCCGTAGCAGGACGTCAACACTTAAACTGATCTGACAAGCAATATAGTCCATGTGCAAGGTCAAAAGTAAGTGTCACCCACACCAATTTCTTCATTTCTTTTCTCAAAACAAAACTTGATGGTTTTTTTTGTTGTTACTTGTTCGCATTGAACTTAAATTTACCTTGCACTTACACATGTCTCGCAACTGCTGTTGATCTAAAAGGAAAGCAGTCTGCAGACCAGACCATTCATTAATCTCCGACACATGAATGTTGTTATAAAAATTGTAAACCAACCTACAGAACTCTCTAACAACTGCAGAACTCTCTGAAGACTGGGAGGTAAATAAGTCAAGCTTATTCTCCTAAATCTTCTGCGCAAGGGTGCATTTTTATCGGATTAAAATCCAATTCCTTCCCAAGAGAAATTCCTTGGTTGTTGGCACTGCTCAAGGGTGCGATGGCTGAGACAATCCTTTGGAAGAAAATTCCGCTCAGAAAAATCAAATCATCACGAGATTTCAGCTGCATATTGGGAAGTTTTGCGCCAGTCTCGCCCCAAGCCTTTAGTAGCCCTCGGTTTTGTCACATGTTTCTAAATTCCAAGTGGAGAAAATTGGACAGTTATGTTTCTCCTCTCTTCATCTGCAAATTCGATTAAAAATCGAACATTATTATTAATAGAACGTAAGAACAGCTATCAGTCAAAAAAAAAAAAAAAAAAAAACCTGTAGCTTACATGACCTTTAAATCCTGTTCCGCCTTTCTTTCCAACAGACAAGGATTACCATGAAATGGAGTTATGCGCCGCTGCTTGACAATCTTTACGAAGTACGTGGCTCACATTTTAGATTAGCGGATGGCTTCCATTAGTAAAAAGAAACGGACAAAAACAACACAGGCAGAAATACAGGGACAGGACCGGTACAGACACGTAGAAAATGAGAGACAGAAAGAGAGGGTGTTGGAAAGAAAGACACACAGAAAGATAGACACACAAACGGACAATAAGAAAAGATGGAGACAGAGAACATCGGACTCGCGCACTAGTGAATCAAAAATGAGAGGCAGACAGAGGCAGAATGAAAAAGGGCGGCAAAAAGAAACAGAGACAAGCATTACCAGCTAGTGTGAAAAGTAACATAACAAAGACACAAAAAGTCCTCGAGAAACTCTTGAGGAACAGTCGCAAAACGTTAACTTGACAGATAAGGCACTCAGAAGTATGTTTCCACCAACAGACCAAATAACAGACAGACACTACGCGTCAGGTCGAGCGCAGACGGACAGTTCCATGCTCTGTAGACTGCAGACAGAAGATCCATTCAGGTAGATGTTGAGATTGGCAGGTTTCTCGTATGGAAAAAAACACTCAAGGATTGGAAGTACAGTGTGCCTACCTTTCTCTGCTGCTTATACTTTCTTCCACGTTTACCGATGTAAGAAGTACAAGTGGTAGGAAAAGGAGTGTCACCAATTTCGCAGAAATCCAATTTCGCATAAATCCAATTTCGCATAAATCTAGTGTCTTTATTGTTACTTGGCACAAGTCTAGAAATAGGTTTTGCGAGACAAGCAATTTAACCATTCAGCCATTTATTCCCTTTGTCAGTCAGTCATTTAATTAATTGGCAATTTTACGCGGATCGAGTGATAGTTACTGTACCATGTAGGCTTATGGTATTTAGCGAAACGAAACAAAACAAAACGAAACGAAACGTGCATCAACAACCGTTGTTCACTCTCTGACTTGTTCAGAAGTTTTAACAACTATCAATTCCATGCAGGTATTGTATATACAGTATACTATTGGTCCGTCAATAATCCCTTTGGTCTATCACTCATTCAGTTTGCAAATAATTCTTTCATCTATTTATTCGTGAACTCACGTTCTTTCACGTATGTGCATTGTCATTCTTCCATTCATATATTCCACTCATTCACGTATTTGTAAGTTATTCATTCAATCATTCGCGTATCCCTCCATGCTTTAATAACTTATTCAGTTTTCACAAGAGAATACCAATAGTTTTCAGAGTCACTTTCATTAGTCCAGTAGTAATCTAATCATCTTATTTACCCGTTGTTCCTTGTTCAACGTTATCTTTCAGTATCTAATCAGAACTTGGCTTATACCTTGTTCAGATAAAAGCTGATAAAACTATCAATTCTCACTACACCACTCGTACATTTTCTTCTTGAATGTTTGCGTGAATTTTGGCACCACAGAAGACAGCACCGACCTACACACTGTACGAAACACACGCAACCTAATAAAAAACATTTTACCCAGAAACCTTGTCAATTTATTCTTGAACATTTATTTTTGTATAAAGAGATGGGTGAAGAAGCCGATAACCACTAAAGGAGGGACTATACAGACTGGGATATTGGGGAGGGGGGGGAGTAGGGAGTGTATACACAGTGGGGTAGGGAGGGTGGGTGTTGTTTAATGATGGGGGAGGGGTTAGATGTTTTGTTTAGAATCAACAAGATGAGCAAGAGAGCATTGCACAACAATAATAATGAGTTCTTTCACTACAAATACTAAAAATGTTAACTAAACAAATAGTAGTGTACAATGTTAGAGGAAACTTCTACAACAGATAAACCAGCCAATCAACTTAAAGTTCAAGACTCTTTTGTTGTTTGTCAAAAATGGGTGTTACTGGGATCAAGTTATTATCTACATTCATGAGAAGGGGGGGGGGGGGGGGTGCATTGTATGAGAAAACCACAATTTCAGGACATTGACAAATCAGCTGAGAAGGTATATTGCACCAATGGAGCAGACAGCAAGGTCAAAATTACCTTTGCTAATCCAAATGACTTATGTAAACCATGGGGGAAAAATTAACTTCATCTGCTTTGGTTTGTTGTCTGAACGACTACATCAAAAATTAACGCAGTTCCTAATCCATTCTTTTTAATCAGAATGTTAACCCTTCTGATGATCAGAGACAAACTTCTTCCAATACACAGTCAGTAGTTTGTAGTTCATTGTGGGGAACATGGTAACTTGGGTTGGTGAGACTGTCAAATTTTCTAATGTCAACATGTGCATGATAGAATTTGGGCCTAGCTACAAATAAATCAGTAATATCATTATATTATTCAAGTAAACAAAATTTCAACACAGTTTTACAATAATAGTAAAACCACATGTGATCATATCCACATGGTATTTGCACTACACAAACTTAAAATCATTAGAAATAATAACTTTGGTTTTTTAAATATTTAAAAAGCCTTTAACTCCTGACTCTTGTGATTGTTAAGATTGTCCAAACCATAAATTTTAGAGAGGACATAACAGCCATTGTGAGAATATTGCTTCAACAAATGCCAAATTCTTCCTACACTTATATCTGGCATGGAAGACAAATCACGTGAAAATTGAAGTTGGTAAAGAGTCAATCAGTGTTTCTTCTAACTTCTATATTATTTTCTAATTTTGCTTTAAATGTTACAGAAAATAAATGCTTCATTTTTTTTCTGTGACTATACCATGTATGTTTCATCTTGAGCTAATTTTAGAATTTGCTTTTTATAAAATTGTGTCTGCTGTCATCCGCAGGGATGTACTTTTGTTTTCCAGTCTCCACGACATCATTTGATGAATGTTTTGTTCTTGGTTCTCAGTTACCGAAGGGGTTGCCCAAACAATAAAACTAAACCTGACCTTTGTGCTGAGGTCCCACTATCAATCAAAAGCATTTCTAAAATAACTCAAGACAAGGTTGAGAAAAAGTTGAATGAAAGAAACAGGGATGGAGGAAAGGAACTCTCATCTCTCCCCTCCCCTCCTCTCCACAACCCCAGTCCCTTCTTCCCTCTGACTATTGTCTCAGTCCAGTTTTGATATGTCACAGATTGCTTTGATTCTTATCTGAGATACACGTAGGAAAACAACAATCTACGAGAATACCCGGCCACTGCTTTCCATAACAATACAGTCTATTGAACATCATTGCCTCGTTCTACAAAGAATTACATTAGAATTTCATTAGATTTTATAAGTGGACGGGTATTCTATATTTGCTCCGTGTAGCCAAAGTTTAGAAACAAACCAAGGATAATCTACTGACACTGTGGATACCCACGTTAGGATAAAGGACATGCAGCGGCACACGAAGCGAAGTCCACTCTATAAAACAGAAAGGTCTTGATCGCCATAGATAATAGATCGTGCATAAATGACTGCTCTTTGATCTGACGAACGGCAAACGCTCGAAACCTCAGCCGACACATAATACAAGATTTCCTCGTCCTTCAATGCGACCAAAAATATACCTGTACTGTCGGAAGTCCGTTTTTCTGCTCGGATTTGGCAAAACTAAAAACAACACTTCGCACTCTTCCTCGAACCTTATTATGACGCAACACTGGTTCTCTTGTGGCCAGCAGCAGCGATTGTATACAATGATTGACACCTGTCACTTTGCAGCTTATCCATTGGCTGACATATGACGCGTTCGTCTTGAATGATCACATTTCCATCTCTGATATTGAAGCGTAACTAGGGTGAGACAGGAGGTTTCTCGGGACTTTTGAATGAAATCTCGCCGCTTTTTCGCCTTGAAAAAGTTAAAAATCGACAATGCAAAACACTCCAACGGCAAGGACAAGAAAAAGAAAGGCGTTTAGCAGTGTTCGATTGCAGGATCCTCAACTTTGGCAGCGAACCTCATGGTAGGCGATAAGATGTCTTCGACATCTTTGTATGTATAGGCTCTGCTTTCCCTTTGAGAATCAAAGTGATGTATTTTCCATAGCATTTGTCACATTCCGAGAAATTTACGATTCAAATAGTCGACCAGCTATTCACGGTCGTTCTTCTGTTAAATACGACTCAACTGCAACGCAAAATCAAGTCTTCGCGACCGATGACAATTTGCATCCGGCTGTTGTGGCTGAAAGCCAAAAACAAAGAAAAAAAAAAAAAACTGAAAATAATTATTTTACAAAAATTGTTAATTCAAAGGTTTTGTGGAATACCCTTTATAACACAAAAATTTAGAAACATCTCGGCATGACTTTTATGTTTCTATTAACTTATTGTTTAATAAAATTACGTTCGCAATCAACCCTTTTATGATAATAATCTTGCCAACACACTGGTGGTGGCGTACTTGGTAGCTTCGTAGCACTGTTTTTTTTTTCTACCTGTCTTTGTCTGTAAAACAATCTGATTCTGCTAGTTCAGAACGATTGCGGGGGGCAGAGGATGCGGGAGGCAATGGCCATTTTGACACCCCTAGAATCTTTAGCACCTATCTGTACGTGTCACAACTAGGTAGACGATCCAAATACTGTACGCTTTTACAACATCGTGTCCAGGTTATCTATCTACTGTATGTATACGTCTCAAGGAGCATTTTATACTTCGTGAAAAGTTTGATGTAATATATAATAAGACAGCAAAAACATATTTTACCGCCTGGGTCCCCTGCGTACGGCTCTCTTGTCCATTGTTCGAACCACTGAGCACCGAATCATTGTACACGATTGGTCGAATCGTATCACATGACTCCATGGGTTTTGTTGTTGCTGTTGTTCACAGGTTGCAATCATTTTACGTAGAGGACAAGAGCGCCTTCGTACCAGTCCAGGAATACTGTGACACCTTCATAAAGCACCAAGGGCTGCAGTGCGGCTACAGAGACATGTGGAACATACTCAAGTTGGCATTTCCCAGAGTTGAAAAAGTTCGACGCGGGAGGAAGTATGTTTACTGGGGAATCCGGAGGACCGGAGAGCGTCCTGGGAAGAAGAGCAGGAAACAGGCGAGGAAAGCGTCAGCAGCGAGCATGGAGTTGAAAAAAGAGGGCACTTCTACACGCAACACAGGTGCGAAAATAAGCGTTTTTTTTTTTTTTTTTTTAATAAAAATTGGCCCCAGGCGAAAGTAAACGTAACATAGTGTAAATGAACGGAACGCGTGTTGTTGTCGCCGTTTTAATGCTTCGATAGACCTGAAAACAAATTCAAAGATTAAACTACCTACATTATCCTGTACACTGTGATAGATTTGGAGGGGAAGTTAAGGCCGATTGTAGCCGTTCGACGTGGAAAGCGTTGTGGCTTGCAGCATGCGCAGCCGATTATCCACGAGTCACGAGTCTAAGAAGCCAATACGATATTCCTTAGTCCAGCCTCTCTTTACTGACCCTTTAAAATACCAAAAGGCACCTATTTTTCTTTACCTTTTCTTATACCTGGGGTGTGAAAAGCTGGGAGCCCTTCCGGGTGAAGTAGCCCATCACAGGGAGTAAAAACGCTGGTGTATCAACAAAAAGCTGACATAGGTTACTGGAACGCCGTAAGAGTAACAGTAGCTATCATAGGAGTAGCCCTCTACCCCGAGGTCGCACCCTGCTTAACAAGAGCTTTTGCTTTTCTTCAAATAGAATCCAAAAGTCTTGACAAAGAGCCAAGGGACATTTCAGTCCAAGAAATGCACGAAGAATCTCACTTGGAAGATGACGTGAACTTCATCGTTCATCTTGGCACCTCACGTGTCGATGTGGAAACCAAATCACACGAGACTCCAACAGCTTCCGAAGCGCCCGCAACAAATCCCGCTGACACTGTCGTGGTGACGCTGCCTGGCAACGAAAGCGACTGTTGCCAGGACAACGCCTGCGGTTCTGACGTAGAATTTGACAGCGACACACGCACAGTGACTGTGACGGATGTCTCGGTCCAAACCCAATGTCAAAATGAAGAAGACGAGTTTGTGTCGTTATTGGCCGAAAGTGGCGCATGCGCAGATGAAGGTGCATCCCGTAAGTCCGTTGAGACGCAGTGGACTGGGGAGGATGTTGAGCGATCGACACACTCCAGATTTCCGCGTGCCATTTGCGTTGAGCCCAGCGACGGCTTGGCGGGATTTCAAGTGAAGCAAGAGCCTTTGTGGGATTCTGAAGATGACGAGCGACCAACGTTTCTTAGCGCGGAGGCCATTTCTTCTGTCTCGAAGGCCGCTGAAGACTCGACACTACCGGCGCTTGTTCCATTCCCGGCGCACAATCCCCCAAACGGATCGTCCATCGATCGCCTCAAGGAATGTATCAGCAAAATTCCCCAAGTATCTCAGATCTCGGAGTACACCATTTTGCCTGGTCTCAACTCAAGAATCGGAGCACAGCACAGCTCGGGGGATAAAGTGTTGACCACCGGACGTATTCACGTGGCTTCAACCGGACAAAACCCAAGTCCACGACCAGTACAGGTCAGCGTTGGCACCCAACACTCGGCATGCGTACAAGCTCTTGGGTTCAGTAGCTTGCGTGAGAAAGTCGACATGGACGAACAAAACCAAGGAACTAGTCGTTTTAGAGATAGAGCGACTCACCGGGGGGGACTAGTGCTGTCTCCTCCGAACCAATCAGACATCCGCATGAGTTCTGGGAATTTCCAACAAAATGAGTCGCTCGCTAACTCACTGCGTAGTCTAGGTGCCCCTCCAACGAGCAAGGAAATCTCTGTGGGAACAAATACAGAAGAGGTTGGTTTTCCCGCGGAAAGTGTTAGTCCGCAAGCGCCGATATCACAGTCTACTCGAGAACCAGCGCCACAGGTTCACAGCAAAGCGAAACTTTCCAAAAATCACTTGTCTGATGACAAAAATCTTTTGCCGATGATTGTTTCTGTAATGAGTTACGCCGTCCCAGAAAGCAACGAAACGAGCATCGCACGTGCGCAAGACACCCCTCCGCTGACCAGCCCTCCAGCACAGCCAACTGAAGGTTTAAAGATTCGAGAGCAGGTGCTGAGTAGTGAGTCGCGCCTGCGGTCTGAGATTCAGTTTTTGAGAGACGGACTTTTAGAGGAACGCCGGTTACGAAGGACTGCGGAGGCACAGTTGTCAAAATGCTTGCTACAGCTCAACCGTCAGAAAACTGTCAGCGAACAACTCGCCGAAGCCCTGAAGCCGTTCATTTTCAACAAGCAGACATAGATTAGAGAAAGGCCCTGGGTACGATAATGTAGCGCGGGCATGTCATTCCTGGACAAGTAGGGAAAATTTGACCAAAGAAAGACAGTGCATTGTCAAGCTGATGATTTTTAGTCAGTTTTGAGCTTGAGAGTTTTGATATACTCTGGAAATTGACTTTATAAAGCTTTTGACACGCTTTTGATTTTGGTTCTTGTTCCTGTGTTCTTGTTCACGGTCTCGGTCTCGGTCTCATTCTTGTTTTTGTGCGTTTGTATTCTTGTTCTTGTTCTTGCCCTTGTCCTTGAATTCTTTCAGTCTAACGTGGCAGTTCCATGTTTTCTGTGATAAAGATGGTAGTCTCAGATTTGCTCAAGCTATTCTATTCGGCTCACACACTATACTTCGGTCAGAACTCCTAATCCGTTAGTCTTTTCAGTGCTACCTAACTATTGAGACTCAATGAAAAAACCTATAATTATAATCCCAAGACCAATAACGAATAACCCAAATATTAAATGTTTACTTCTCCCAATGTCCACTTTGTATATTAAGAAGCTTCCCTATTTCCGAAAGGGCAAAATTGCGCCCACTTTTATGCTATAACAGTTGGTCTCTTCTTCGAACTAAAGTAAAACTAAGAATTATGAGATATTTTCTGGTTGGTTGCAAGGAGTTTCGTCGTACGGCCTCTGTGATTGGCTCTCTAATTATCTAGTCTCTGTTATTGGTGCTCTGAAACACGGCTCAGGTCCTGCTCCTGCCACGATGCATTTCCCCCATTTCCCACACGGGATTCAAACGACAAGGCTTGGGCTCCCAGCCGTAGAGGCGGCTTGTCATTCCACGCCAATTAAAATAAGTACTAAATGGACAAATTTCCCCGAAAGGTATAACCGACAGGATTCCAAACCGCGTCGAATTTTCATTCGATGCAATCTCCCAATAAGTTAACATTTCATGGAGATACGACCCGTGCAAACTCAAGTAAGTCTGACATATTTCTCGCCGAGTCTGGAATTGTGGGTTTCCTGACGTCACAGCGTGATGGACCCGCGGGTCGTGAAAATACGTGACGTTTTTCGCTTCGTTCATCCACAGCGCCACGGTTTGGTCTCCAAATGGATGACACAGCAAAGTTTTCTTTTTTGCCAAAAATTCATGAACCAAATCTGAGGAAAGAATTTGAAAGCCTTCGTCCACTCGCACCAGGCCTTCTTCCTCGCAATGCACGTAACCCCAATATAACCTTGTGAAAAACAAACAAACAAAGGATATCATAAGAACTTACTCTAATCCTATGCCTTAAATCAACTTCACTTGTCTCCTTCAGTCTATCACCAGATATATATCATACAGTGAGGAGAACTTGGCTTTCGATATGTGAAAGTTGATTAGACTATCAATTCTCACTGCATCACTCATACATTATATTCTTAAGATGATACTTTGTGAGAGACTAAGGGCCGGTTCAAATGTCTAACTTTACATGTGCCGAACCTAATTATTAGGTTCGGCACATGTAAAATTCGACGTTTGAATCAATTAGGACCGACTTTTGTATTTGGGTCGACTCTGCCGTTCTATTCGACTGAGCTTGTCAAATAGAACGGCAAAAGATCGACTTCGATTCATACGTCGATCTTCACATGTGCCGAACCTAATGCATACATTATGCATACATTAAATTAGTAATTTTTTTTCCCACATTGGTTTTATTTTGTTCTTCGCCATTTTGGTTAGACTGCGTTAGGTTCGACGTCTGAATAAACTGTCGAACTTAATTATTTGGGTCGACCCACTCAATAGATATTAGGTTCGGCACATGTAAAGTTCAACGTTTGAAGCGGGCCAAAAACAGAAATTTGTTGTGCAACAGTTGTTACTTTACCTTATAGGCGAACGCTGAGGTAGTTCAAACAGCAGTCTTCTTAAACACACGAAGTAATCATCATCAACTCGCAACAGATAATCAAAGTCGTACTTTTTCCTCGACCATTCCATAATCCAAAGCATTCTCCTTCCGAAATTATATCCTTTGGGAACTGGCATGAACTCCAAGTCTTTATTAACCCGACTTTCCTTCTTCAAAACTCTTGCTAAGTGAGGTTTCATTTCTGAGAGGGGATCAGTGAAGAAGCGACACACAACTTCAGGCTGATCACAGTCACTCAACCAAGTCGCTCTGATGCCCTCGCGACGGTCAAATCGAATCGGAGCGCTCAAAATCGCTACGACCAAAGTCAGCATTTTCTTGGGCGACTTCTGCGGCTTTGTTGCTGTATCTTTTGTGGCTATCGTCGCTCGATACTGTGGAAACGCAGGAAAAAACTTCCAGCAGATGAGAATAGAACTGAGCAACAAGACGAAACTGACGGAGCAACAAGCGCCATTCAATTTTATCCGCATCATTTTCGGGTGACAAAATAAACGAAGCCTTAAAAATTATGAACCAGTTGGAGCTGACCAACTGAACAAACAAAATGTTTGCGTCTAAATTGGCCTTTTCATAACAAAATGAGGCGAACTTTGAGTAGTAATACTAATGACATACTATGAATAATAATACTAATTGTAACGAGTGTCATTTCACTGAAAGTTCTTAATCTCGCGTGATCTCTGCCTCCAGAACAAATCAGTTCGTCTTTTGATTGTAGTCTTTGCCGCGTGCGGTCGCAATAAAGTTGTTACGTTAAATGACAACTATTTTGTAACCGCCGCTCGTTACACTGTGCGTAGATTTTAAGGCTGAGATATTCAGTCTGGGTACAGAACGGAAACTGAACCGCTCCATATATCATAATGTCACTTAGTTCACAGCCAATCAAGTTTATACGGAAAAGATCAAGCAACAGGGCGCGCCGCAACATTATCGGGTAAACTGCGAATAAAACCTGGAACTGTGAACGAACAAAAGTTTTTTTCTTTTAAGTGGACTGCTGATAAAAAGGGGGGTCAAGCTATGAATAATAATGACTAATTATTGAGTCACTTTCATACTGTGCGCAGTTGATCAGGCTGTAATATTCATGTGTATATAGAAAACCAAAGTCAGAAGAGAGACTTGGTTCACAGTCAATCATTTCTGTAGGTAATCATGAGTACGAGTCCAATATTAAATGATTTGTACCATGAGTTTGAAATTATAATTGAAGGGCAAATTGCACGAGCCGTTAGGCAAATTAACAATTAACTTGTTTGCTCTCAGCCAATCAGATTGCAGAAACATTTATAGTCATATGATAAATGCGGAAAAAAGGAACGTACGACAGTCAAACCTTTTGTTGCGGAGTAATCTTATACACAAAAGGAAAGAACTTTGAAATTTATGAAATCCAGTTAATGCCAGCTGAAGGCATAGGTGTTAACTATGCTTGAGATGCAAAAGTGAACAAAATATGAAATTGTTGGACAGTTCTACAGGTGTTGGGAGTTAATATTCTTTAAGCTTTGTTGATTGCCTAAGCGGAATTGACTTGTCCAACTGTCCAACAACCATTAGTTAAGAAGAGCTTTGTTAATGTTCGGTGCAACACACTTTAACCAGAAGGGACTCGCTTGCTGGAATATCTCTCAGGATCGATAGCAAGATTTCGTCCAACTTCTGTATAGTTGAGAAGCATCAAGTGTACTGTATCAACTCAAAGTTAAAAGTTCTTTCAAACACTGTAACGACTTCGTCTCTAGTGTGCCTCTGGGCTCCGACTGACTAGTTTTTGCCTATGATAAATAAATAAAAATTTTACCGAATCACTTATCACAAAAACAGTAACATTAACTAAATCTTTGCGAATATGAAAATCACATCACTAGTGGCAACGCAGAAAGGCCACGTAGAACTAATTGAAATTCCGTTAGAAACTACTATTTAATTGAGTAACTCTTGAGCCAGGATAGTTCACTCGGACATAATAACAACATTCCGTGTGGAAAGCTGACGATACTTATGGAGTTATCTAATATTTCTTGGGTTTTGCGAGATGACGCAACCTATTGGAACAAAGACAGCTTGTAACAAAGGATGGCGAAAACAGCATTACGCACGCAAAACCATGAATAAGGCTAGCTGAACTAATAAGTTAGTCTTTTCAGTAGTCACTGAGTATCGACTCAGACAACTGCTCAATTAGCTTGGCTTAAACGGGGGCTTATAGATAAATGGTGTACACAGCCGACTGGCTACTTTCACTAGCTACAAAACTTTAAGTACCCTGGCGCGGGAGCCACTGTATAGATGTACAGAATACGGGTTTATTTCCGAAGAGCTCTGTTAGTCAACTATTGATTTCCATGAAAGAAGCTATGATTATAATCCCAACACCATTAGTAATACAAAAATACTCAACTAATTGAAAGTTCAAATTTTTGGAGTGTATTTCTGAAATGGGCAAAACTGCGTCCCATTTCATGCTGTAACATTTAGCAACTTCACGCATGATTGTGAAAGCAAATGGCTTGTTAGGAAACTGACTTACAGAATAATTTCAGAACCGTGTTGATAACGTGCGGCTCTCTAAAATTAACCCTTTCACTTCCAAGTTCAAAATGCAGATTCTCCAAACTTTTTAATAGGGAAAGGTATGAATAGTGTAATGAGAATTAATTGTTTGATCAGCTATCAACTAAGCAAGGTATCAAAATCCAAGTTCTCTTACCGTATGATATATTTATGCTGCTGAAACTGAAGGAGAAAATTGAACTTGATCACTCTTGGGAGTGAAAGGGTTAACCACACCTTAGTCTATTTCAAACCAAATACTCAAATTTCTATACTCTTTTTCAGACTTGTTCCTCAAATTTTGTTGCTCTTATGTCATACACAGTCAACTCCCTCTAAGACGTACCGTCCGTTTTAGATAGGTGTCCGTGTGTTCAGCATGTATTCATTGTCTTCACGATCGACAATCGTTTTTAAGTTCAACGTTCGTTATTAAAGTCGGGTGTTATGGCAAATTTCGTGGTTCATTTTATCGCCAAGTTTAAAGTACGTCGATCGAAAACCGCTTAGCCCTGTGATTGTAGCTCTCTCAACATTCGCTGAAAATGTTTTCTGGTACGGTCTCCGTGATTGGTACTCTACACACGGGTTAAATCATGTTCCTGCCACGATGCATTTCCCCTATTTCCCACACGGGATTCAAACGACAAGGCTTTGGTTCCCAGCCATAGGGGGGTCCTTCCATTGCCCGCCAATCAAAACCAATACTCAGTGGGCAAATTTCCCCCAAAGGTTCAACTGAGGGGATCCAAAACCGCGCCGAGTTTTCCTTCGATACAATCTCCCAATAAGTTAGCATTTCATGGAGATAAGATCCGTGTAAACTCAAATAAGTCTGACATATTTCTCGCTGGGCCTTGAACTGCGGTTTGAGCGACGTCACGTCGTGATGGACACGTGGGTCGTGAAAATACGTGACGTTTTTCGCTTCGTTTATCCACAGTGCCACGGTTTGGTCTCCAAATGGGTGACACAGCAAAGTTTTCTTTCTTGCCAAAAATTCGTGCACCAAATCTGACGACAGAATGAGAAAACCTTCATCCACTCGCACCAGGCCTTCTACCGCGCAATGCACGTGACCCCAGTATAACCTGGTAAATAACAACAACAACAACAAAGGATATTGTTAAATATATTAAACCCTTAACTCCCAAGATTGATCAACTTCAATTTTCTCCTTTAGCCTCTCTCCAAAGATATGTCATACAGTAAGGAGAACTTGGCTTTCGATATCTTGCTCAGATGAAAGCTGATCAAGCTATCGATTCTTACTATATCACTCATACATTTCTTTTAGAAAAGGTTGAGAGAATCTGCATTTTGAGCTCAGGAGTGAGTGTTCTGCTACCAGCAACAGGTTAACGAGGTAGTTAATTCCTTCAATTTGTCAATCTTCAACTCACTAATTCTCCCGAACAACCATTAGAAATTGTACGAGAGACGAACAGATAATTGTCAGTTCAATCAGCTTTTTCTCTGTACAGCGGTTTTCCGATGACTTTCGAAAAGCAAAAGCAAAATGTTTACAGCACCAATCATACAGGCTGTATATAAAGAAAACACTGTCAACAAACCAAGAGCCCGAGTAATTTGCGATTGGTTTTACTTTAAAGCCGCAACCAATCAGCAGCCATAGCCACTTGCTTGCTTGCACGAGAAGATCGCAATCGGGTTTTGTTGTTGCATTTGATTGGCCGAGGATGCTTTCAAATTTGTTTGAACCAATTCAAAAGTGTAACAAACGCAAAACCAAAGCAACCACACGGTTATTTTAGACAATCATCCGAAAACCTCTGTAATCAAGTTATCCAAAGTATCTATGATGACATCTTCGAAGACCAAGGAGGCTGCACGGGCCTGGGTCTCGAGGATGCTATGATGATAGCTGCGAGAGGCGGAAAGAAATAATGACACTGGTGATTCTAAATATATATATACAGCGTAAATTCCATGTGGATATAACTCAAATGCGCTTTGCACGAGTGGGAGAAATGATATAAGTTGATCAATACAGTCAACTCTCTCTAAGGCAGACACCCTCGGGACTAGATTTAGTGTCCGCCTTAGAGAGGTGTCCGCTTCAGAGAGAGTTCAGTTAGAGAGAAACAAGTGAAAATCGGCAAAAGGACCAAATCTGCATGGTGTCTGGCTTAGAGAGGTGTCCGCTTAGAGAGAGTTAACTGTACATGTATTGTTATTTTACCTTTTAGGCGGACGCTGAGGAAGTTCAAACAGTAGTCTTCTCAAACACACGAAGTAATCATCATCAACACGCAAGAGATAATCAAAGTCGTACTTCTGCGCCGACCAGTCCATGAGCCAAAGCATTCTTCTTCCGAAATTATATCCTCTGGGAACTTGCATGAACTGCAAGTCTTTATTGATCTTACTCTCGTTTAGTAGAGCTTTCGCTACGTGAGGTTTCATTTCTGAGAGTGGATCAGTGAAGAAGCGACACACAACTTCAGGCTGATCACAGTCCTTCAACCAAGTCGCCCTGATGCCCTCGCGACGGTCAATTCGAATCGGAGCGCTGAGAATCGCTACAAACAAAGTTAGCTTTTTCTTGGGCGAATTCCGCGGTTTTGCTGCCGTATCGTCCGCAGCTGTCGTAGCTTTAGCTGCGTTTCTTTTCTCGACAGTCGTGACCAGGTTGTAGAGAGACTTCTTGACTGACCTTGAGTTGAGCAGGGGGCTTGAAAAAGTTTGTACAAGGCGCGGAGTTCTCTTGGTTGTGGTGCGGGTCGGATTCTTGTCGTTATCAATGAAGAACCTGCTTCGCCCCAAAGCGGGTGTTCGTAGCGAGATTGCTAAAAGAGGTTGATCATGTGGAGCGCTAAAAAAGAACTTCAAGAAGAATAGAAGAGAGCAGAGTACCAGTGTGAAGACGAAAGATCCACGAGACGCACCGTTCAGCCTTATCCGTACCATTATCGGGTGACAAAATAAACGAAGCCGTAAATTGTGAACTAATCAGAGATAAAAACAAGCGAACAAGGTGGCGTATTCATACAAAAGGGGCGAGTCATAAATGTTTGACAAACTAAATCAATTGACCACAAGCTTGTGCGCCTTTCAGTGTTAACCCTTTCACTCCCAGGAGTGATCAAACTCAATTTTCTCTTTTCATTTTCTCACTATTAATACATCATTGGTAAGGAGAACTTGGCATTTGATATACCACGCTCAGATAAAAGCTGACTGAAGTGACAGCTATCACTACATCACTCATTTTCATCTTGAGTTGTTGGGCAAATTTTGAATGAGTTTGAGGGTCAAGAGGTAAAGAATTGAAATTCAACATTTTGAGAACGTTTTAATCACTAATCTCCGTTGATGGTGGGGGTTTGTTTTAATATTTACCTGTTTTTACGCAATAACAAAATCATCTACTATATTCTTTTTCCTAGACACAGTTAATGTTATCTATTAATACCTTTATTGTTGACTCCTAAGTGGGTGACTAGAGTGAGTGACTGAATGAGTCACAGAGAGAGAGAGAGAGAGAGAGAGAGATGGGGGGGGGGGGGGGGTGAGTGAGTTAGTGAATATTTGAGTACTAAGCGAGACAGCTAGTGGCGAATGAGTGAACGTCATTAGTCAAGTTAGTGGTGAGTAAATAACTACTGACAGTGAGTGCGCGTGGGTGATTATGTCCCGGAGGGGGGGGGGGGGGGGGGGGGGGGGGGGTACTCCATTATATGAGGCATACAAGTATGTGCCGCCCCAAAGGGTATCATTTTCAGCATTTTGGTCTGAAATGGGGTATCGATTTTGAGCTTTTGGTCTGGAAGAGGGTCGGAGATTTTGATATTTGGTCTGAAATAGGGTCGAAAACCACACATTTTGGTCTGAAATAGGGTAAGGGTTTTCAGTCCCGGGCGGCACACTCCCACCCGAAAGTTTGAGGAGTAGCCTCCCCCCCCGCTGGGATTACGTATGAGTGCGTGAGTGGGTAGGTGACTTGACGAAATCAGTGAATAACGGATCAGTAATATACTCACATGTAGAAGACTGACACCAGTGACGCACAACTGAGTCAACATTGCAGGTAACACCAGTTCAATCTTCGGAGTTCCTACGAGGCAAAGAGTAGCCGGAACAGAACGATAAGTCATTGTAGCACGTGACATCAAGCACTGTCGTCTTGGCATTAAAACATACTGACAGATGGAAGTTTATAGTGAAAGTGACCATAGCAGTTATGAAGCAACGCCCGAAAAAAAAAAAGATGGAAGTTGCCTGACACATATCATACCAATATTTCGATATACTATTACACACCGACGCTTCTTTCTGATAACTGATTGTGAATGGTGACGACACTGGCACGTGATAGCAAGCTCGACCAATCACGAGCGAGGGACAATACGTGATGATCGATAAGGCACTCGACTAACACTTGACATAGCTCACGGCGAATAGCGTGGCTAATGGACATCAAGCGTCATTCATGATCGATATGACCAGCTGCTTACGTTTTCTACGCTCGGTCATCGCATGAATTTTTTAAACGGAATAACAACTTTAAATTATAACTGGTATGAGTGCAGCTTCAACATATTCACCGTTCAGTGACAATGTTAATGAAAACCTCGTCCTCTTTCATCGCTTTCAATCAACAGTTTTTGCTGTCCATGATGTGATTAATGTATTTCTTCCCCTTTCTGAACTCCTACCCAGAACATGGCAGCTGATACTTTGCACAACTAAAAGCTGATTGAACTATCAATTCTTACAACGTCGCTTATATATTTCCTTTAGGAATGGTTGGGAGAATTTGTATTGATACGAGCTGCTTTCCCATATTAGTTTTTTTTTTTTTTTGCTTTTCTCCGATCGAATAAAGAGACAAAGGGAAAAGAAAGAGAAAGAGAAAGCAAATAGGAGAACGGAGAACGAGAAAGAGGGGGACAAAAAACACAGAAAGGAAGAAAAACAAAAGGAGGGAATGGACAAGAAACGGTGTGAGAGAGAAACAGAAAGAAAGAAAGAAAGGGTAAGAGTGACAAGAAACAGAGACACACAGACACACAAAGAAAGATGAAACAACAGAGAAACCGAGATCGCATGACTTTGGACAGACACTGAATCAGTCACACATAATGGGCGCTTCCGTCCTCTATTTTGTAGGCTCGGTGAATCGGATGAGAGCATATTCGTCATTTGCAAACTCGGAAATTACCATCTTTGAAAAATCTCTCCGGAGCCTTTCCTCGCGCCAGGGTTTCTTCCAGTTGACAGGAAAAACTTTTATCATTCAAAACACCATGTCCGTTTGTAGATGCGGAAGTTAGTTGGCGGCAAAGGCTTTTATTTGCAGTCGCAATTAAAAGTTAATTGCTGTAACGCAAACAAACTTTAGAAAAGCTCTCGAACGCTTCAAAAAGAGTTGTCAAGTTTTGAAAAACATCGTGGGAAGGATTACCCGCAACAAAGAACCCACAAGTACATGCCCCCATATAAGTTCATTTCCTTACAAAGACTTTTGACATTCTCCACTACAGCTTGAAGACGTTAAGGAACTGACTCAGCAAAACTTCTTATAGGATTGTGTGAAAAAGGATGAAGGAAACATTCTTTCTTTTGGCGATGTTATTAATCCTGGAAATGTCAACCTCTAGTGAATTAACAGAGTATCCCGACCCTACCACAAAGGTAGAGGATTCTGTCTCGGACGCGATGAAATCCGCGCACGGCAGAATGCCCTGTGGTTTCTCGATGAGATGTAGGAGGCGAAGGTCTGGTCGCTCGAAAATTTCCCATGCGAAAAGACAATTGGTAAGTATTTCAAGGTTCCTTGTTAGCGATGTTTCGTCCGAGCATTACAGGGGCCTCTTTTGTGATTAGAATGTATAACTAGAAATCGACCTTTGCAAGGAGGAGTCGCGAAAAAGTTATGGATTACACCATTCGGCTTCATACAAGACTTTTGTAAAAAATAAGTCAGACATACATATTGACTTCTAAATTAACAAATCATATCCTATCATGTCAACCATTAAACTTTATTATATTCATAAATTCGTTTTACAGGAATTGGTCCCTTCGAGCTGGTAGCACGACTCATCAAAACGCAAAACGCGCACAGTTAATACCGACTTTATGTCCCTATTTGTTGAAGTTTTGCTCTAAAATTTCTCCCACTTATCCAACTACTTGTAATGACGCTCAATTACTGCCGCCTGTAAAGTTCTATTTCCTGTAATCAAACGGACTTCACCGTAAAAAGGGACGCAAAAGATGTTTGCTAAGTCAGTTTGGTTTTCTTATTATATCAATCTAGTGTTTTGCCCGATTCGCAAAATGGCGTTAAAAAATGGCTTTGAAGACTCTCTAAGTTTCAACTAAACGTTCGGTACTGGGTCTCGAAACTTGATGTCTTCCGGCAGATGGGATAGTTCGTAAGCCGTAAAATTATACCCACTTGTCAATCACGGTCGACTGTTTCGGTTCATTATTCGATTGTCTTTATGTAATTTCCTTTGACGTCTTTCGGCGTTTGAAAGCAGATGTCACACCGAGAAATGTTTAGAAACCGTACTCGAGTACTCGCTTCAGTAAAGTCCTAAACAATATCATCTCATTGAGACGATATCCACACATGCATTTCTCTAAACAACCGGCTCCACAACTATATCATCAAGCGAAAAAACTAGGGGCAACTCGTAAAACATTTGTCCGTTGTGGCGCTAAAGCACGTAATAGGATGTACTGACTGTGCGAACTAGTCTTCCTAATATGTCTTAATGAGCTTCTCGAATTTTAAAAGACTTAAAGCTTAAAACTATGTGGGGGATTTCCTATATTTTAATTTTTTATTTGCCCGTTTCCAATTCAGCTGTTGTACAATAGGGTTATAAAATACTTCAGCCTGGACGAAAACGCAATTGGCAAACAGGGATGAAGCTAGTGTAAAAAAGGATTTAAAAATATAGTATTTCAATGAACTAATCAAAATAAAACTGAAATCTGACTGTTTTTGATGCGCATAAAACAGAACGGGTGGAAAGTTATTACATTATAGGCCGCAAACATGGCGTCTCTAAAAACTTTGAAGAAGAATCCTTTTGTTGCTGCTTATGATGACAAAAAAAAAAAAAAAAAAAAAAAAAAAAAAAAAGAAAAGAAACTCATCTGCTTCGACCTCTGATAAAGTACGGTCCACACTCGTGATAAATTTGGCGATAATTTCTAAGGACCAGCTGTTAACCAACGCAAACGTCAACGACCCGTCATTGTTTTAACTAACAAAGACAAAGTGATTTTAGGGGGGAAAAAAGGAGAATCTTGCACATCGAGCGTTTTCTACATTCCCGCCAAATAATATGTTAGGGCGGTAGCTTGCTTGATCCCATCCATGTACGAGTAGTACTAGCATGCAACCAAGGCGGAAACAATAGTAAAAATTAATTAATTAAAAGCTTTGACAATTATTCATCTCTATATTTATCTACTCAGTTATCTACTTCCACGTCTACTGGTTGGTGTGTATTTTTTTGCACCACGCACCGTTCGCGCTATTGATTTTTGTCTGTCTGCTGTCTCTACGTCTCGCTCTTTTTCGGAATTCGCCAGTCCCCTTAGAAACACAAATAGAGACAGGACAGAAATCCAACCTCACATAACAAACGACAAACGGCAGAGAGCGGAACAAGGCAACTATCTCTGTGTCTGGTTCGGTCCCATTGTCCTTTAATAAGTTCGTTTGAGCGGTTTCCGAGAACTTCCCCGACCGCTATTTTCAACATCTCATCACTGCAGACGACCGAAACGGGGCATCAAATGAAAAAGTCATAAAAAAATAAAAAAAATCTCGCATAATAAGCTGAAACAAACGATTACAGGAAGACAAGTTATCATTATACTCCAATCTTTGATCTATCTCTCACCCATCAGTCCGGCCTTTAACACTAGCATAGATTTCCGCTTAACATAGGAGTGATAAAACAGACAAGTTATATACAAAAGAAATAAAATACAAAAGAAATAAAATATTACACTGCAAAAATCATCGGCAGAGGGCCAAGGAAGCACTTCAAAAAGAGCTTCATTCATCCTTTGTCTAGAGATTGAGAGGCTGAACTAGCCAGGTATAAATTAATGAACAAACCGACAGCATTTTAAGTCATTTATCAATTGCTCGTTTTTGATTGCTAAGAGGACATAACACGCGGAAATGGCAGCTATATATGGTATAAAGTCTCCGCTAACACGAATGTTTGACACTTTGATGAAAGTTCTGACCGCTATGATCTACCGCCAAACAGGTGTCTTCTATTTCTATTACACTCAGCCGATTGAAATAAGATCTTTCAAGGACTTTTCAATATTAATTTTCTGTGGTATCAAGTGAAGATTCGCCCAAAATGAACGGGAAATTTGAAACGAATTAATTGACAATTGGCAAATTCGAACTGCATGACTTCGCCAAGCACTTTTAATCGGGCACAAACCACTGAATATGTCGAACACACAGCCGTCCCATTATAATGAACAAGCGGAAATAATCACTCGAACTTTACTTGAGCTCCCACCATGACGAAAGACCGTCAAGACTTTCGCGTGGCACGGACTTTGTCTAAAAAAAGAAACACGGCCGACTGACTGAACAAAATCTCTCGTTTTCCGGTTATCGTCATCAGTTACCTCGCCAACTCGTGTTTATTCACATGCAAGATTAGAGAACGTTCAATCTCGAAAGAGAAGAATTTTAAAATTTCCGCATTTTAAAGCTTCCTTTAATTCAACGGGACCGGTATCTGATTCTTAGTTCGGATTAAACGGGAGTACAAGGCCAGTAAAGCGTTATTTAAAGTCAAGAAATTGTATTTTAAGATTGAAAAGTCAAGAGCGATAGTTGATGGGATATCATTTCAGTAACTTTCTTATTTACCTGTTGACCGAACCTCGCGTATCGGACAGGGCTCTAAAAACTGAACGACAAACTCGAAATTTGAGCTGTTATTTTCGGTTATAACTCCAGCAGCTTTGCATTAATTACGACACTATTGTAATGACGTAACAGTCCGATGTTTGATGTTTCATTCGGATATGCGCGCCCACATAGAAGTGCATAGGGCGCAGAGAAGTTCGCTTCTTCCATTATGTAAAACACTGTATATTAACCTAAATGAAGAATACCGCAAGACCATTTCATCGCGGGCGCGCGAAGGCATTCGTACTATATGTAGACATCTTGCGGATATAGAGTTTAACATAATGGAAAGAAAGCAAACTCTTCTGCGCCCTTTGTGATCAGTGCACGTCCACACGACTTTGAATCTAAAGCTACGAAGCCACCCAAGCGTGCGATAAAACTTTTTATCTAAAATCGTAAAATTTCGTGTTCTTCTTTTTCTTTGCGCTGCTGTTCTTTTTGCTCGACTCACCAACACACCTGCCCTATTGAGCTCCACACAACAACAATTCTGCTTTTCAGATGATGTATTCATTGAGAGCTTTCATTTGAGTGGTCACACCTTTAGGTTTCATTTGAGAGTTCAGGAGTTGAAAGTGAACACTGCTTTTAGAATGTTCTCATTGAGAGCTTTCATTTGAGTGGTCACACATTTAGCTTTCATTTGACAATTCAGGAGTTGGAAGTGAACACTGCTGTTAGAGTGCATTCGTTGAGAGCTTTCATTTGAGTGCTCCCACCTTTAGGTTTCATTTGAAAAAAGCAGCAAGAAACTTGCATATATTCATACATATATGTGTATTTTGTTTTCAGGGAAACGACGCTCTGACGGTGGAAGCCACATTAATCGATACTATTGGAGAAGATAACGGACATAATGTGTACATGGACGATACGGAGGCCAGCATGTATCATGCATCAAACATCGATGAACTACAATATTAACATACTAATACAAAAATAAAAAGAAAGACTTGTACATTAAATTTGATGTGATAAAAGCACTTTCTTTTTGATTGAAGTTCGTTTGAAAGTTGCGCATTCTTGACATTTTCCATGTCTTAACGTTCCTAGCTTTTAGTGCTATTGAATATTTACTTCCAGGCATGGTCATTTTGAAGATTGACGGCTTTTCGTATTTACGTAGAAGGCGTTAATGAACACGCAAATAATCTAAATGAGTGTTGTAAATTCATTAAAGTGAAGCGTTCGCGTTATTGAATGTTCCAAAGATGTAACCATTTACATTACAGTTGTATTTCTCACAATGAAGGCAAAAGGTGTACGCAAAGAGTTATATCGTATATTTTAGTCCGCGGTTGAACCTAACTAATATCGGCTTTCCCCAGATGTTCCAGGCAGGCTGCTGATTATATAAGAACGCAAGAGTCCTCTCCTGGGGTCTATTGGTTTGGCCCACGTTTTGTTATTGATGTCAAAAAACAATGATGGTAACCGAATTGTTCCTGTTTTCGATTTTTTAAGGCCGGGGGCTTTAATGTAATAACTCTGTCCCCGTGTCCTCCCCTCTGTGTCAGCATAGGACTTCCAAATAAGGATTCTATTTCAAATTTGTGATGTCATTTTATCGGAACAACCACTTGAGATTGCATCATGGCGGTTATGAACGTCGTTCTTAAGACCACAGACCTATGCCAACGTTGAGTCAACTCTGGGTGAGGTTCTAGCTCTGGAATTTACTGGAACCTCACTCTAATGACTGTGTTAACAAACAGTATGTAAACCAACAAGTGTGTACTTACATGTATTGGTGTATAACGAAGTCCGGTTATATCGTCCAAATTACACTTTACTTCAAGACGACCAAAGTAACCCTGAAGCAAAAAAAAAAAAAGAAAGAAAAAAGATGTATTGATTTAGGCCACGTTTTGTCACAACTTCTCTCTACTCACGTAATATACTCAGTGTAACGTCGAAGTGAAAGCACTGATTGTGCCATCTTCTCACCCTCCTCCCCCCCCCCCCCCCCCCCCTTCCCCTTTTTGCGCCGTTGCTACGCAGGCTATGCCAACTGGTGCAGGTGTACTCTTTCAGGCCAGAATATGCCACTGCGATCCAGGTTTATATTTCTTTGCTGTAAAACAATAAATTTGTACGCTTCACAGAACTCGATCTCCTCTGACGTCATTGTGCCGGAACAACCACTTGAGTTTGCATCATGGCGGTTGGTACAAACGTAGTTCTTGATTATCTGAGCGTTGGAAACGTCCTGCTGGGCGTTCTGTTCGTGTTTTTTCTTTACCAACTCGTGGAGTTGTACTCCTTCAGGAATATGCCACCGGGACCTAGGTTTCCCGTTGTTCCTTTGCTGGGACACGCTTTGCAATTGGATTTCAAGGCCCAAAACTTTAGAGACGCCACTACAAGGTAACTGTGTCGCCTTGCGAGTATATAATTATCACGTGTAATCGTACCATATTTGCTTTGCGCGGCATATGGGTCAGCATCTAGGAAATCTTGCCGGATAGCCGTTTGCCAGATCGCAAAAACGTTATTTGCTCTCACTGACTGACACGCAAATGGATTGTTCATTAAATAACATGTTCAAAACGAGAATAATACTTCACACGTAATAACTTTGTACACATCAAGACGTCACATGAAGACATTAATTGTTCGGACGCTTGTACTCGAACCTCGAGAACCACAAACTATCTCAAGGATTCCGAACTTTGAATCGCTGAGCTGTCAAATGAAATCCAAACTGTGACCACTCAAACACATCGGCGAATATTGCATTGCTAGTTTGTTATGTAAGCTATTATTCCCGGTGGCACTTACATAATTTTGTACGGAGAGGTTCAGTACAGACTTTAAACCCATTCCCCTTTATTATACTCCAAGGATTGAAATAATGACCTTTTATATCCAGGCCTGTACACGTTCTTTATTTTTTTGGGTGGAGATTCCCCGTACAGGCCATGATAGAGTCGGGGATAGATTGCGGGGAGGGAAGGGAAGGGAGGTGTGTGTGTGTGTGTGTGTGGGGGGGGGGGGGATGGTAGTGACTCGAGGAGGTGTGAATTGAAACAGCGGGAGACAATCAGTGATACTCATAGTTATAGAAAATCAGTGACAAAAGTTCTTGGGACATTTTCAAAACATGGCATATTTCAGACACAAGTCATTGAGTAAGTGTACTGAAGGTGCGAAATTCATATTCTCCTCCCCTCCTCTCTGTACAATGTTGCGTGTGTTTGGATAAAACGGGTTCAGGCCACTTTAACAAGGGAGGAAGAGAGAGAGGGGGGATGTCTTTCAACTGAAACAGTAGATAATTTACTGAAACTGTGTGAGTGTCCCAAGACTTGTCACTGATTGGAGAAGGATATGAGACGTGGATGCGCGTAAGGTGGCAAGCCTGTAATCCCGCAACTGAAAAATTATCTAGAATTATCTATTGTTGTCGTTTTCCCATAAGCTTTCGCAGTCCGACGTGTGCCGGGGTCTTTTCCTTCAAGCTCGGAAAGTTCAAAGTGGTTGTCGCTGGGAATTCAGAGTCTGTTAAAGAAGTGCTGGTCACGCGGTCAGCGGATTACGCCGGAAGACCACAAACCTATGCCAACGTTGAGGCCGAAATAGTATGAATGGAACCTCCCTGAATGATCACCAGATCAAAGGAGTACCGCATCAATGGTTTCATAGTCAAATCATACACCTCGTAGGGTGGTAGCTTAGGGAAGGACAAACAATATATAAACCAATAAGTGTGTACTAACATGCATCGGTGTACGACGAACTCCGGTCCTAGCGTGCCAGGTTCACTTTACTTCACTTCATGACTACCAAAGTAACGCTGAAGAAAAAAAATGAAATACAACTATTAGAATGAAGTTTCATTTCTATATAGTTACGTTGAAGTTTAACCTCACCCCTCTTGAACACCCCTTTCCCACTCTACCCCTCACGGGGTTTCATTGACAAAGATAACTGCCAGCGTTTGCCCAGGAGAGCCCTTGGCCAAAACGCAGTTGTTCCTGTTCCTGAGCTGGATGCTGCAGAGGTTTACTTTTGTGTCTGACGAGGAGAAAGGACCCCCAAAGCTGAAGGGAGCGGCTGTGGGCTCAACACTACTAATTTTGCCCTGGGCACAAATCCCCCAATAATTCTTCCAACACCCCTCCCCCGCGTTAAATTCTTGGTCACGGATGCTTGTATTCATTTTTGTAGGTGGAAAGGACATCGCGGTCGGCAACTACGGACCCGCGTGGAGACTGCACCGCAAGCTTTTCACCACAGAGTTACGCCAGTACCTATCTAACGTGCCACTCATAGAGAGCAGAGTCTCTGAACAAACTCAAAACCTCCTGGTTTTCTTGGAAGAACAGAAAGGAAAAGCATTTGATCCATCTGACATCCTGGCTCAAAGTGTGGCGAACGTGATTTGTGGAATCACCTTTGGAGAAGGAAATGATACAAGTAACCCGGAGATGTATGAACTGTTGGCTTTGAATCTTCAGTTATTCTCACCCTCCGGCGACTTTCAGACCTGCATCACGTTGGACTACTTCCCCCTCGTTGAATATCTCCCAATTCCAACCTACAGTAGGCTCCTTATTTTTTATGGAAAGCTGTTCAAAATTATCCGTAGACAACTGAAAATACGCCAAGATAATTTTGATCCCGAGGACAAAATCAGTGATTTGATCTCAGGTCTAATTCAGGCGCAGAATAACGCCGAAGACCTCGACGCTGAACAACGAGCTGCCCTTCTGTCTGATGACCACTTGATAAACACCATTCTGGACATGTTTATTGCAGGGTTCGACACCACCAGTACAACATTGAAGTGGGCCATCGCGTTCCTCGTTAATTATCCTCAGTTCCAGGTCGATATTCAGCGTCAACTCGATGAGATCGTGGGGCGAGACCGCGCGCCAAGCCTGGAGGACCGTGCCAAGTTACCGCTCGTCCATGCGACCATCATGGAAGTCCTGAGGGTGGGAAACGTAGCTCCTCAAACCTTTCCACACATGGCTCTAAAAGACACCATTCTATGTGGATACCGTGTCCCAGAGGGCACTGTAGTGATCGTGGACCTACAGGACGTACATCTTGACTCAAACTGCTGGGAAAACGCGTCCGTGTTTGATCCTTACCGCCATATCGACAAAGATGGCCAGCTCATTACAAACCAGGGCCATTTTTACCCGTTCGGTGCAGGACGGCGCGCTTGTGCAGGAGAGCCTTTGGCCAAAGTGGAGCTGTTCCTGTTCCTGAGCTGGATGTTGCACAAGTTTACGTTCGTGTCTGAGGAAGAGAAAGGCCCTCCTAAGCTGAAGGGATTTATGGGCCTCATTAACAATCCAAAGCCATACAAAATACGGGCCATCAAACGCCCTTGGCATTTTTGCTAAACTAATGAGAATTTATCCTGATTTGTCGACCTAGGACTTTGTAAACTGCCCTAAAATTCCGTAAATAAGCCCCCCCCCTCCAAAAAAAAAAAACAAAAAAACAACAAAAAAAAAAACAAACAAACAAACAAACAAAAAAACAAACACTGTAATGGCAGATGATTAAGTAGATAGTAACCCAAGGTTGAGCATCTAAATGACGATGGCCTGTACCATAAATGGACGTCATCGATTTAGTCTTGACGTATTAATCCTGAATCTCTTCCAAAACTAATCAGCACTCAAACTTCTGTCAGCCATATGTACCACAGCGGTTCTATCAGTGTATGGATTTCAATGAAAGAAACAATAAAACTACTTTGGTCATGAGTATGCCGCAATCTCCCTCCAATACTAAACCTCAAAGCAGTAAAGCATTTTCAAGTGTATGGGGCCAACTTTTCACACGCTATCCAACTCCCCATGACCAAAATACTGTTGCAGTTATGCATTTGAGACCTGTACCTGTATCTGTTACACAGACATTTGCCAAGTTAGAGTTTGTTTAGTGTTGTTTCAACACAAAATGGTCCGAAATGTAAAATACACTTGTGAAATGTTTATTAAATTGGCCCCAGGACTAAAATAGTCTGTTTTATCTTGTTAAGGTTCACTGGTTAACCAAATGAAACATGCAAACCTTTGAATACCAGCGTAAGTCAAAGTTAAGCAAACGAATTGTCTTCAGGGCCCGGTTTTTCGAAAGCCGACTAAGCTAATCCAGGATTAACGAAATTCTTTCTCTCGACCCCTCTGCCAATAAACCGCAGAGTTTTGTTCGAAAATGGATTAAAAGCTTGTCCCAGCTTAAAAATGCATAAAGGAAGTTGTTGTGAACGAAACTTCACATTTTCAGGCGTATAAATGACATGAAAGTTTAAACCTAATCCGGGATTAGTCTAATCGTGCTTTGAAAAACCGGGCCCTGATGTTCTATTCTTTTACTCTATTATTGGCTCTTGCATCAACTTTTTACTGTGACGTCATCGATCACGAGGGCCAAGTAAACAAAACCCTGTTTTGCATCATGGCGGTTGGTGTGAGCGAAGTTCTTCATTATCTGAGCGTTGGAAACGTCCTGCTGGGCGTTCTGTTCGTGTTTTTTCTTTACCAACTCGTAGAGTTGTACTCCTTCAGGAATATGCCACCGGGACCCAGGTTTCCCGTTGTTCCTTTGCTGGGACACGCTTTGCAATTCGATTTCAAGGCCGAGAACTTTGACGACGCCATGAAAAGGTAAATATTCACTTTCCTGGCGCATATTAGTTAATGAGACGTCGTGGACATCGTATACTGATCGCACAAATGACAACAAAAAGATAAAAAGCAGCATTGTAGACCGTAAAGATATTGGGCAGCTCACATTTACCCTGGATCGATGTCAGTTGTCTGCATGGTGTGGACTGGTTCTGGTGTGTACAGTCGACATTTTCTTGGGTCAAGAGATTGATCTGAGTAATTTTCGGACAGTGTAAACGCACGCCAATAAGTTACAATGGTGCCGATCTCGGACGCGTTCACACCGATCTCGGACTGTTCAAACGTGTTAACACCAATCTCGGACTGTTTAAACGCGTTCACACCGATCTGCGACTGTTTAAACGCGTTAATTAACACCGATCTGCGACTGTTCAAACGCGTTCACACCGATCTGGGACTGTTCAAACTTGGTTCCCAGATCGATTTAACCTCATGTTGTGAACGGGCCCTGAGACCGAGACTGTATTGGCGCTTGTTCACACTCCTGATAAACCGTCGGGTGTAAAATCAACCGTTTACACACGCGTCGCGTTTATCCTGGATGAATCTTATCTGAGATCGATGTGAACGGGCCTAATTTTATTTTCGCCAACTCAGTTTTTTGCTGGACAGCTTTGTAGTTGCCTTCAGAACTACTTTCACTTTGTGATTTCGCTCGGTTTGTTTGCATTGTGTGATAATTGACAATGTCACACTGGCGTCACGCATAATCTACACCTGTCACTGTGCATTAACTTGGAAACGAGGCTTATCATGTCATCATTTTCCATCAGCTTTCGTCTGAAATTTGGGCGAGTTTATTCCCTCAAGCTCGGAAAGTTCAAAACGATTGTCGCTGGGAATTCAGAGTCCGTTAAAGAAGTGCTGGTCACGCGGTCAGCGGATTACGCCGGAAGAACAAAGACCTACGGGCTGGATGCGATGACTTTAGGTAAGGAGTTTTCACGTCACTTTTCCCCAGGCTTCTTTGTTCTAATTTCCTTAAGTCTATACAAGTCACTTCAACAGTCATGCGCAGTAGCAAATCATAGTACTTCTTACTGCCCATATATAGAACGAGTGTCTCACGTAAGTCTCTCTGCTGAGCTTGCTTTTATTTCCACGATCAAGGACTCTGTCAAGGGTGCATTTGACTCACGATTCCTGAATTATGAAACTTAATACCTGTGCAAAACGAACGCAACATGTTGGCCACATCGGCCAACATTGTTGGGTAAATGTTGTGCGACGTCGGCTGAGGGTGTTCAAACGATAACATGTTGGGCAATGTTGCAGTGACACCTGGGACATATATTTATCCAAAACTCTTTGCAAAACCGTATTGTTGTTGTCGTCCGCCCAGTTACCCGATAAATATAGACGATGGAAAACGCGAAAATGCATCGCAACTGTTGCTCTTACCGTCGCATGAAGCATTCAGTGCACATGCGCGGCTCGTGCAAACGAACCCAAAATAAAAGAAAGGTTGGAAGATGGTGGGCAAAACGTTTGACTGACTTTAAACTTCACACAACATGTGCCCACATCATGCCATCATCACACAATGTTGGGCAATGTTGTGCCAACATGTTGCATTCGTTTGCACAGGCTTTTATGAGGTGTGGCTACTCAAATGTAATCTCTCAATGAGTACATTCTCCAATATCAGCAGTCACGTTGTTCTTGGGAGGAGAATTTTGTTTGAATTTGACAAAGAAACATCGTTATGCACACTTACATTTTTAGGTAGTAAGGATATCGCTATGGGCAACTATGGACCCGCGTGGAAACTGCACCGCAAGCTTTTCACCACAGCGTTACGTCAGTACCTATCCAACGTGCCACTCATAGAGAGCAGAGTTTCTGAACAAACTCAAAACCTCCTGGTTTTCTTGGAAGAACAGAAAGGCAAGGCGTTTGATCCATCTGACATTCTGGCTCAAAGTGTGGCGAACGTGATTTGTGGAATCACTTTTGGAGAAGGATATGATACAAGTAAACCGGACATGATGAAACTGTTGGACCTTAACAAGGAATTGAATACCTCGCCTGACGCCTTACTTGTCTTTTTCCTGGATTTGTTTCCCTTCGTGGAATACCTTCCAATCCCAGCGTACAGCCGCCTTATCAAAACGTCGGATAATATCTTTGACATCATCAGGAAACACTTGAAACAACGCAGAGAGAATTTCGACCCGGAGGAGAAAGTGACGGATTTGATATCCGGACTCATTCAAGCCCAGAACGAGGCCGAAGGTCTAGACAACGAAGAACGCGCCGCTCTCCTATCCGACGACTACGTGGTAAACACCATCGAGGACATGTTTACAGCAGGGTACGAGACAACCAGTACCACCTTAAACTGGGCCATCGCTTTCCTCGTCAACTATCCTCAGTTCCAGGTCGACATTCAGCGTCAACTCGATGAGATCGTGGGGCGAGACCGCGCACCAAGCCTGGAGGACCGTGCCAAGTTACCGCTCATCCATGCGACCACCATGGAAGTCCTGAGGGTGGGAAACATAGCTCCTCAAACCATTCCACACATGGCCCTTAAAGACACCACTCTCTGTGGATACCGCGTGCCAGAAGGCACTGTCGTAATGGTGGATACGGAAGCCGTCCATCTTGACCCAAACTGCTGGGAAAACGCGTCCGTGTTCGATCCTTACCGCCATATCGACAAAGATGGCCAACTGATTACCAACCGTGGAAACTATTACCCCTTCAGTGCAGGACGGCGTGTTTGCCCAGGAGAGCCTTTGGCCAAAGTGGAGCTATTCCTGTTCCTGACCTGGATGCTGCACAAGTTTACTTTCGTGTCTGACGAAGAGAAAGGACCCCCAGAGCTGAAGGGAATTTTAGCTGGCACCCAGTATCCCAAACCATACAAGATACGGGCCATCAAACGCCAGTAATGTAGAGTTTAAACAGCCTCCCTAAACCACCATCCTTTGCGCGTCGAAATCTTGGGCCATCGAAGATCCAAAGCAATTTTTACCACAACACACTAGTTTCTCGCTCTGATTGGTCGATTTACCGTGGTAAATAAGAGTCCAGACAACGATGCTGACGCCAGCATGTCACGTTTTGCAGCGAAATACAACGAAAGTTTCCTGTATATTTCTAAATGTTGTGGTAAAAAACAAATTTCCACTGGTTTGCCGTGGTGTGGACTCTTATTTACCACGATTTACGTCATCATAATGTCAAAATTAGTTGCGCACTCACTCGGCGAACCGCCTCGTGAGTCCACAACATTTTGACCATGTGATGACGTAAATCGTGGTAAATAAGAGTCCACACCACGGCAAACCAGTGGAAATTTATTAAATTGGCAATCCATTTCCGTCCGACTCGTTTGAAAAGAAGATTAATTTGCCCTGAAAGTGCTAATTATCGTCTTCTTTTGTCGTGTTGTGAACAACACAACCCGCCTTTAATGTTGCTGATGTAAACAACAACAACAACAACAATAAATTTAATTTAGTGATTGTTTCTATATTCCTCGTTTATTTTCACGCCATAGATGTTTCTTGTATATTATGTTTTCACTTTTGTAGACGTGTATTTGCTTCCATCGTTTTTCACTGAGCGTAGGAAACCAGAAAAGGTCCAGCTCCTCAACTGTCAAATGAAACCACTCAAATGAAAGCTCTCATAGTACACTGTTATAGCCCAGTGTTCACTTCCAACTCACTCAACTGTCAAATGAAACCTTAAGGCCATTTCGATGCTCTCAATGTGTACATTATAGCAGTAGTGCTCACGTTGCTGTTGAATGAAGTTTATGACAATTTTTTTTTGCTTAAGGTGGTACTGGAGGCTGAAGTGTCTCGGATTTAAACAGTTTTTACACCTTCGAAAATTCTTACCATAAGGAACTTGTTTGCCAAGCTTTATGTCCATGCGCCAAGCCACGTTGGAGATATAAGTATCCAAAGTTCGTTTCTAGGTACGGGTTTCGCGGCAAAAGCGAGAAAAATAACAGAGCTCCCTGGAGGTTGTGGTCTCACCGACGCGCAGCCCCGAAAGAGATAGAGATAGAAAGAGAGAGATAGATAGAGATAGAGCTGATGTACCGCTTACTCCTGGACTTGTCCAGTTGGCTTGCGTCTTCTGTATTCTAGAGGTCCAGCTATAAACGATAACAAACAAAAAGCAATTGTGAGTGGTTAGAGCGGTTTTCGGATGACTGTCGAAAGTAATCGTGTGATTGCTTTGGTTTTGCATTTGCTACGCTTTCGGATTGGTCCACACAAGTTTGGCAGCATTTTCAACCAATCAGGAACAAGACCAAAACCAAAACCAAACACTTCTCACGCAAGCGATGGCGTGTACTCGCATTGCTGATTGGAAAGTAAAACCAAACGCAAGAGCAAACGTGAATTACTTTGGCTTCTGACTGGCTGAACTGTTTTCCCTCAGTCTCTGTGATTGGCCTGTGTGATTACTTTGGTTTTGGTTTTCGACAGTCATCCGAAAACGGCTCTATCTCAATAGAGACTGGAGGTATAGGACGAGTGCAGAGTAACCTATGTAATCACGTCCCCAAGGTCATGGTACAAATTCTCTCATCAGCCATTCGAGAATAAAATGTAGGGAGAACTGATAGTTCCAACAGACTTCATCAGTGCAAGATATCAGTTGCAAATAATATGTTCCTTGCTGTATCATATTGGAGATTATAGGGATAGCATTGCATGTACCTAATCTAGAGTTAAAAACCTAGAAGTTATGTATTTTCTTCGCTTGTATTATCGTTTGGTACACATAAAGTGTCTTCTTGTGTCTATAGTGTTTGTGATTATTTAGATTGAAGGTTGAGAACGACAACATACCGCTTAATGGCGGACAGCTACAAAGTTCCCGGAGCTCCAGAGCCTGGAAACAAGTGTAACATCACATGAAGATTGTAAAACCGAAAGACATCGCTACATCAACAGCCCTCCCGTCCCCCTTTCTCTGGGGATCAAAAGCAACCGAGGAGGAGGACGACGACAACGACAACGGAACAGAACGATAACGGAAACGACGCGACAACGACAACGGAACAGAACGATAACGGAAACGACGTGACAACGACAACATATCGAAACGACAACGACAATAGTATGGAACGAAAGAATATTGGAGACAAGAACGACCACGGAACAAAACGATAACGATAAAAAACGGCAGCAGTGTGACAACGGAACGGTACGACTATACGTAACGTGGGCGTTGGAAACAAAACGGCAACGTGACAAGAAAATAGGTCCGCAATGCGTACAAGTGTCTACTGCGAGGTAATTGAATCTGGTATTGATTGGACAATTACTGTGCGTGCAGTCTTAGTCCAGCCGACTTTTTGTAACAGTATTTCGTTCTCGTTCTAATGTCTACGTGAACTGTTTGTTGTGATTGGCTACGAGCAGTTACCGATTCGATCGATCTCTTATAGATAAATAACACTATTTTAGATTATAACTGTATCTGCCTCCGCAGTGTATGTACAAACTGGGAACAAAACGGAATATAACGACAACAACAGTAACAGTATAAACGACGAGACTCACTTCAGGCAACACGGCTTCCAGAACTTTAGCTCTGTTCTCGTGTGACGGATGCGTGGAGAGCCACTGAGGGGAAACCTCATTCTCTTTCTGCTGATTGGCCAATCGCTGCCAGAATTTGGGGCTTTCTCGAACATCAAAGCAAGCCTGTTGAATGACAAGTGGCAAAAAAACAAACAAACAAACAAACACAAAAACCTCGATTGAACGACATCACTTTTAGATAAATAAAGTGCATCAGTGTGATATTACCTTGGCTGCTAGCTCTAGTCCCACTTTGTCTGCTTCTTCTTCAAGTTTTCTTGAATATGGGAAATGTAAGAGAATCTAAAACAGCAGCGACAAACAAATATACAACAGAAAAGGTGAATGCCACATACAGAGACAAGTCTGAGGCCCCTTTAGCCAGGTCCCCTGTGATAAGATTCGCTGAGAGTACCCCCCCCCCCCCCCCCCCCCCCCCCCAGGAATATTCAGCACTTTTTTAAATTTAAACTGTCCATGATCCATTGCTTCCACAAACTTACAGTAAGGATGCGGTTTTGGAGCCACTGGGAACCAATAGCCAAGTAATCTGTAGGCAGCAGTGCCCAAAGCAAGTGATATGATCACAAACAGATTGATGAGCTGAAGGGACTTATGGGCCTCATTAACAATCCAAAGCCATACAAGATACGGGCCATCAAACGCCCTTGACATTTTTGCTAAACTAATGAGAAGTTATCCTGATTTATCGACCTAGGACTTTGTAAACTTCCCTAAAAGTCCGTAAATAAGCCCCCCCCCTCCCCCCCCCCAAAAAAAACGCTGTAATGGCAGATAATTAAGTAGACAGTAACCCAAGGTTGAGCATCTAAATGACGATGGCCTGTACCATAAATGGACGTCATCGATTTAGTCTTGACGTATTAATCCTGAATCTCTTCCAAAACTAATCAGCACTCAAACTTCTGTCAGCCATATGTACCACAGCGGTTCTATCAGTGTATGGATTTTAATGAAAGAAACAATAAAACTACTTTGGTCATGAGTATGCCGCAATCTCCCTCCAATACTAAACCTCAAAGCAGTAAAGCATTTTCAAGTGTATGGGGCCAACTTTTCACACGCTATCCAACTCCCCATGACCAAAATACTGTTGCAGTTATGCATTTGAGACCTGTACCTGTATCTGTTACACAGACATTTGCCAAGTTAGAGTTTGTTTAGTGTTGTTTCAACACAAAATGGTCCGAAATGTAAAATACACTTGTGAAATGTTTATTAAATTGGCCCCAGGACTAAAATAGTCTGTTTTATCTTGTTAAGGTTCACTGGTTAACCAAATGAAACATGCAAACCTTTGAATACCAGCGTAAGTCAAAGTTAAGCAAACGAATTGTCTTCAGGGCCCGGTTTTTCGAAAGCCGACTAAGCTAATCCAGGATTAACGAAATTCTTTCTCTCGACCCCTCTGCCAATAAACCGCAGAGTTTTGTTCGAAAATGGATTAAAAGCTTGTCCCAGCTTAAAAATGCATAAAGGAAGTTGTTGTGAACGAAACTTCACATTTTCAGGCGTATAAATGACATGAAAGTTTAAACCTAATCCGGGATTAGTCTAATCGTGCTTTGAAAAACCGGGCCCTGATGTTCTATTCTTTTACTCTATTATTGGCTCTTGCATCAACTTTTTACTGTGACGTCATCGATCACGAGGGCCAAGTAAACAAAACCCTGTTTTGCATCATGGCGGTTGGTGTGAGCGAAGTTCTTCATTATCTGAGCGTTGGAAACGTCCTGCTGGGCGTTCTGTTCGTGTTTTTTCTTTACCAACTCGTAGAGTTGTACTCCTTCAGGAATATGCCACCGGGACCCAGGTTTCCCGTTGTTCCTTTGCTGGGACACGCTTTGCAATTCGATTTCAAGGCCGAGAACTTTGACGACGCCATGAAAAGGTAAATATTCACTTTCCTGGCGCATATTAGTTAATGAGACGTCGTGGACATCGTATACTGATCGCACAAATGACAACAAAAAGATAAAAAGCAGCATTGTAGACCGTAAAGATATTGGGCAGCTCACATTTACCCTGGATCGATGTCAGTTGTCTGCATGGTGTGGACTGGTTCTGGTGTGTACAGTCGACATTTTCTTGGGTCAAGAGATTGATCTGAGTAATTTTCGGACAGTGTAAACGCACGCCAATAAGTTACAATGGTGCCGATCTCGGACGCGTTCACACCGATCTCGGACTGTTCAAACGTGTTAACACCAATCTCGGACTGTTTAAACGCGTTCACACCGATCTGCGACTGTTTAAACGCGTTAATTAACACCGATCTGCGACTGTTCAAACGCGTTCACACCGATCTGCGACTGTTCAAACGCGTTCACACCGATCTGGGACTGTTCAAACTTGGTTCCCAGATCGATTTAACCTCATGTTGTGAACGGGCCCTGAGACCGAGACTGTATTGGCGCTTGTTCACACTCCTGATAAACCGTCGGGTGTAAAATCGACCGTTTACACACGCGTCGCGTTTATCCTGGATGAATCTTATCTGAGATCGATGTGAACGGGCCTAATTTTATTTTCGCCAACTCAGTTTTTTGCTGGACAGCTTTGTAGTTGCCTTCAGAACTACTTTCACTTTGTGATTTCGCTCGGTTTGTTTGCATTGTGTGATAATTGACAATGTCACACTGGCGTCACGCATAATCTACACCTGTCACTGTGCATTAACTTGGAAACGAGGCTTATCATGTCATCATTTTCCATCAGCTTTCGTCTGAAATTTGGGCGAGTTTATTCCCTCAAGCTCGGAAAGTTCAAAACGATTGTCGCTGGGAATTCAGAGTCCGTTAAAGAAGTGCTGGTCACGCGGTCAGCGGATTACGCCGGAAGAACAAAGACCTACGGGCTGGATGCGATGACTTTAGGTAAGGAGTTTTCACGTCACTTTTCCCCAGGCTTCTTTGTTCTAATTTCCTTAAGTCTATACAAGTCACTTCAACAGTCATGCGCAGTAGCAAATCATAGTACTTCTTACTGCCCATATATAGAACGAGTGTCTCACGTAAGTCTCTCTGCTGAGCTTGCTTTTATTTCTACATTGATTGCATTATGACCAAAAAAGCGGTGCTCAACTCTGTCAAGTTTTATTATCAGGTGGCCTGCCCGCGAAATATCTCAGCCGTCGCGAACTGCGATTTTAAAAGTGGCTTATTGGCCACCAGGTACACATTTCTGGGGCAGGTTATTTACAGGTCTATCTTGAATTATTTCTCTACTTCTAACATAGTCTAGAAACATGGTTATTTCCAAGTCTGGTCAAAATCTGTGGTTCAATAATTCTTTCTGTTTTCGTTCTTGAGTGGTAATGAAACTCAACTTACCCAGATTTTGCTGAACTTGTGGCATACACTGTCCTGGTGTCCAACCACAATATCTCTAAAAAAAGGTCGGAATTAGACAACTCAGCACCACGATCAAGGACTCTGTCAAGGGTGCATTTGACTCACGATTCCTGAATTATGAAACTTAATGCCTGTGCAAAACGAACGCAGCATGTTGGCCACATCGGCCAACATTGTTGGGTAAATGTTGTGCGACGTCGGCTGAGGGTGTTCAAACGATAACATGTTGGGCAATGTTGCAGTGACACCTGGGACATATATTTATCCAAAACTCTTTGAAAAACCGTATTGTTGTTGTCGTCCGCCCAGTTACGAAGCCCGATAAATATAGACGATGGAAAACGCGAAAATGCATCGCAACTGTTGCTCTTACCGTCACATGAAGCATTCAGTGCACATGCGCGGCTCGTGCAAACGAACCCAAAATAAAAGAAAGTTTGGAAGATGGTGGACAAAAGGTTTGACTGATATTAAACTTCACGCAACATGTGCCCACATCATGCCATCATCACACAATGTTGGGCAATGTTGTGCCAACATGTTGCATTCGTTTGCACAGGCTTTTATGAGGTGTGGCTACTCAAATGTAATCTCTCAATGAGTACATTCTCCAATATCAGCAGTCACGTTGTTCTTGGGAGGAGAATTTTGTTTGAATTTGACAAAGAAACATCGTTATGCACACTTACATTTTTAGGTAGTAAGGATATCGCTATGGGCAACTATGGACCCGCGTGGAAACTGCACCGCAAGCTTTTCACCACAGCGTTACGTCAGTACCTATCCAACGTGCCACTCATAGAGAGCAGAGTTTCTGAACAAACTCAAAACCTCCTGGTTTTCTTGGAAGAACAGAAAGGCAAGGCGTTTGATCCATCTGACATTCTGGCTCAAAGTGTGGCGAACGTGATTTGTGGAATCACTTTTGGAGAAGGATATGATACAAGTAAACCGGACATGATGAAACTGTTGGACCTTAACAAGGAATTGAATACCTCGCCTGACGCCTTACTTGTCTTTTTCCTGGATTTGTTTCCCTTCGTGGAATACCTTCCAATCCCAGCGTACAGCCGCCTTATCAAAACGTCGGATAATATCTTTGACATCATCAGGAAACACTTGAAACAACGCAGAGAGAATTTCGACCCGGAGGAGAAAGTGACGGATTTGATATCCGGACTCATTCAAGCCCAGAACGAGGCCGAAGGTCTAGACAACGAAGAACGCGCCGCTCTCCTATCCGACGACTACGTGGTAAACACCATCGAGGACATGTTTACAGCAGGGTACGAGACAACCAGTACCACCTTAAACTGGGCCATCGCTTTCCTCGTCAACTATCCTCAGTTCCAGGTCGACATTCAGCGTCAACTCGATGAGATCGTGGGGCGAGACCGCGCACCAAGCCTGGAGGACCGTGCCAAGTTACCGCTCATCCATGCGACCATCATGGAAGTCCTGAGGGTGGGAAACATAGCTCCTCAAACCATTCCACACATGGCCCTTAAAGACACCACTCTCTGCGGATACCGCGTGCCAGAAGGCACTGTCGTAATGGTGGATACGGAGGCCGTCCATCTTGACCCAAACTGCTGGGAAAACGCGTCCGTGTTCGATCCTTACCGCCATATCGACAAAGATGGCCAACTGATTACCAACCGTGGAAACTATTACCCCTTCAGTGCAGGACGGCGTGTTTGCCCAGGAGAGCCTTTGGCCAAAGTGGAGCTATTCCTGTTCCTGACCTGGATGCTGCACAAGTTTACTTTCGTGTCTGACGAAGAGAAAGGACCCCCAGAGCTGAAGGGAATTTTAGCTGGCACCCAGTATCCCAAACCATACAAGATACGGGCCATCAAACGCCAGTAATGTAGAGTTTAAACAGCCTCCCTAAACCACCATCCTTTGCGCGTCGAAATCTTGGGCCATCGAAGATCCAAAGCAATTTTTACCACAACACACTAGTTTCTCGCTCTGATTGGTCGATTTACCGTGGTAAATAAGAGTCCAGACAACGATGCTGACGCCAGCATGTCACGTTTTGCAGCGAAATACAACGAAAGTTTCCTGTATATTTCTAAATGTTGTGGTAAAAAACAAATTTCCACTGGTTTGCCGTGGTGTGGACTCTTATTTACCACGATTTACGTCATCATAATGTCAAAATTAGTTGCGCACTCACTCGGCGAACCGCCTCGTGAGTCCACAACATTTTGACCATGTGATGACGTAAATCGTGGTAAATAAGAGTCCACACCACGGCAAACCAGTGGAAATTTATTAAATTGGCAGTCCATTTCCGTCCGACTCGTTTGAAAAGAAGATTAATTTGCCCTGAAAGTGCTAATTATCGTCTTCTTTTGTCGTGTTGTGAACAACACAACCCGCCTTTAATGTTGCTGATGTAAACAACAACAACAACAACAATAAATTTAATTTAGTGATTGTTTCTATATTCCTCGTTTATTTTCACGCCATAGATGTTTCTTGTATATTATGTTTTCACTTTTGTAGACGTGTATTTGCTTCCATCGTTTTTCACTGAGCGTAGGAAACCAGAAAAGGTCCAGCTCCTCAATTGTCAAATGAAACCACTCAAATGAAAGCTCTCATAGTACATTGTTATAGCGCAGTGTTCACTTCCAACTCACTGAACTGTCAAATGAAACCTTAAGGCCATTTCGATGCTCTCAATGTGTACATTATAGCAGTAGTGCTCACGTTGCTGTTGAATGAAGTTTATGACAATTTTTTTTTTGCTTAAGGTGGTACTGGAGGCTGAAGTGACCCTCTCGGATTTAAACAGTTTTTACACCTTCGAAAATTCTTACAATAAGGAACTTGTGTGCCAAGCTTTACGTCCATGCGCCAAGCCACGTTGGAGATATAAGTATCCAAAGTTCGTTTCTAGGTACGGGTTTCGCGGCAAAAACGAGGAAAATTACAGAGCTCCCTGGAGGTTGTGGTCTCACCGACGCGCAGCCCCGAAAGAGATAGAGATAGATAGATAGAGATAGAGCTGATGTACCACTTACTCCTGGACTTGTCCAGTTGGCTTGCGTCTTCTGTATTCTAGAGGTCCAGCTATAAACGATAACAAACAAAAAGCAGTTGTGAGTGTTTATCTCAATAGAGACTGGAGGTATAGGACGAGTGCAGAGTAACCTATGTAATCACGTCCCTAAGGTCACGATACAAATTCTCTCATCAGCCATTCGAGAATAAAATGTAGGGAGAACTGATAGTTCCAACAGACTTCATTCGTGCAAGATATCAGTTGCAAATAATATGTTCCTTACTGTATCATATTGGAGATTTTAGGGATAGCATTGCATGTACCTAATCTAGAGTTAAAAACCTAGAAGTTATGTATTTTCTTCGCTTGTATTATCGTTTGGTACACATAAAGTGTCTTCTTGTGTCTATAGTGTTTGTGATTATTTAGATTGAAGGTTGAGAACGACAACATACCGCTTAATGGCGGACAGCTACAAAGTTCCCGGAGCTCCAGAGCCTGGAAACAAGTGTAACATCACATGAAGATTGTAAAACCGAAAGACATCGCTACATCAACAGCCCTCCCGTCCCCCTTTCTCTGGGGATCAAAAGTAACCCAGGAGGAGGAGGAGGACGACAACGACAACGAGTTACAACGACAACGAAACAGAACGGTAACGGAAACGACGCGACAACTACAACGGAACAGAACGGTAACGGAAACGACGCGACAACGACAACGGAACAGAACGGTAACGGAAACGACGCGACAACGACAATGGAACAGAACGATAACGGAAACGACGTGACAGCGACAATAATATGGAACGAAAGAATATTGGAGACAACAACGACCACGGAACAAAACGATAACGATAAAAAACAGCTCTACCAGCGTAAGTCAAAGTTAAGCAAACGAATTGTCTTCAGGGCCCGGTTTTTCGAAAGCCGACTAAGCTAATCCAGGATTAACGAAATTCTTTCTCTCGACCCCTCTGCCAATAAACCGCAGAGTTTTGTTCGAAAATGGATTAAAAAGCTTGTCCCAGCTTAAAACTGCATAAAGGAAGTTGTTGTGAACGAAACTTCACATTTTCAGGCGTATAAATGACATGAAAGTTTAGACCTAATCCGGGATTAGCCTAATCGTGCTTTGAATCAAAGCAGCGATGCCGCTGTAAGGTCGGCTATCTTTTTGATTGGCAGACTTTGGTTGTGGTCTAGTCCGTACAACAGGCTTGTGTCTTAACTGCTCTAAAGTAGGGATTGCCTTGAGTGAATATAGTGGTAAAGTGATGTCACAAAAAATATTGGAATATGGATTTTAGACAATTCTGTGGAATGCCTTGTCTAAAAACGGTCACACAAAAAATTAGCTCTTTAGCGCATTGAACAGCTGAGATGTGGGCTATTGAAGTTCAAATTGCTCAACACTAAACCCTCCTATTTGGTGTTAATGGTTCCTTTGATTTAGAACTGATGCTAAATAAGAGAGTTCAGTATGGAGCTATCTGGTTGCTGTCAGTAGGGCTAGCGATTTGAAACTTTGCACACGTTTGTGCAGCAGCTGTGTATGTTTAGAGATTCGAATGGAAAATTTTGCAAAGTAAGACATCACGCTTTACCACTGTGAGGGCAACACGCTTGCACTCAATCAAGCGTAACATGCATATTTAATGAGGCAGTCGGCTCAGCTCAGAGAGTCAAATAACTTCTCGTAAACCTCAAAGTGGCCTAATCCCCTCAACTCAAAGCGGACATTGACAGGATATTATTATTCTAAAGTGCACAAACCTTGCCCGCTTTACCGGTGTTTAAATCATTTTGAGCGGCGTAACTTCCTTCCAAGCGGTATACATATTCACGGTAATCTTTAACTCGGGTTTCAAATGACGACGAATACAAAATGCTTTTTGAGTGAAGTTTATTATAGTCACATGAATGACCTGTCATAGAAGGTTCACATATTTACGGTCTCGGTAATCCGATGAAACAGATAAATATTAACCGGATGACTGAATACGTACATACGTACAAGAATGTGTTGTTTTCTTGATAGTTCGTTCGAGCGAACTCTTAATAATATTGTAACTCATTATCAACGAAGAACACCAAAGTAGCCTTTCGTTCAAGGGCTTCGGCATACACAATATACTTCAAGTCTTGCGGTAAGTTATCCAGGCAAATTTAAACTGAGGAATGTAAACAACTAAATCGCGCGCGTCCACTGCACAATGAGTGTCGATAGAGATGAACGCCGGGTTCCTGTGTACGGTCAACCGACTGAAACATTCACACAAAATAATAACTACACGATCGATATAAAGTCCGTACCGTTACGCCAGTATGAAATGTTGTTTTCACACAGAGTTTATCAGGAAAATCGGGCGATGCTTGAAACACTCGAGGTATCGGCCAAGAGCAAGTATAAACCTTTGGAGCATCTTCCGCATTCATACTTTCACCAAAAGCCGTGATTAGAAGGTCGTATAACTCCGTGCCTTTAAAGTTAATCGATCTCTTGAAATGTATTTCATCATGCGTGATCGTGCCCAAATTTGGAATAAACTTCCAAATTTGGAAGTCTATTGTTGACACAGATGACGGACTGACTGACGGACTCACGGACTGACGGTGTCGTGGCCGCAAAAAGGTCGTGCTTCTCACTTTCGTGAGACGCCGACCTTAAAAACCGGGCCCTGATGTTCTATTCTTTTACTCTATTATTGGCTCTTGCATCAACTTTTACTGTGACGTCATCGATCACGAGGGCCAAGTAAACAAAACCCTGTTTTGCATCATGGCGGTTGGTGTGAGCGAAGTTCTTCATTATCTGAGCGTTGGAAACGTCCTGTTGGGCGTTCTGTTCGTATTTTTTCTTTACCAACTCGTAGAGTTGTACTCCTTCAGGAATATGCCACCGGGACCCAGGTTTCCCATTGTTCCTTTGCTGGGACACGCTTTGCAATTCGATTTCAAGGCCGAGAACTTTGACGACGCCATGAAAAGGTAAATATTCACTTTCCTGGCGCATATTAGTTAATGAGACGTCGTGGATATTGTCAAGGGACAATTCGGAACAATTTGGAGGTTTATTATAAAGAACAATATTTCGGCTATCCGGGAGCGAACTTGTATTTGCAAACGGAAGGACTCAAATTTGACCTTCGGACTTAGGTTAACAATAGCCCTTTAGGAGCATAGTCCATAAACGAGGTCAGCGAAGCATTTGCGTGTGCAGCACAAACCGCAGGAAAGGCATGGCGCCAGGTTTGCTACGAATGTGGCTGTCGGTAAGCTTTACCTGCACGATTTGAGCTAAGCTGCCAAGTGGTTGCACGGCATCGTGATGCACAGACACCTTAGGAGTCTTTGTAGTCGCCTATGCCGTGGAAATTCCGTCCATTCCTTTCCGGTCTAATCTCATTGTGGTTTTGCTATCCAATTTAGTTGTCTACCCAAACGGAAGTTTGTAATCGCTGTACGTGCTCCCTGAGCATACTTAACGGCTAGCTTGTAGTGTAGAATTCAGTTGAGTGGAGTTGAGCTAGAGTTGTGACTTGGAGCCCGAGCTCTCCGTTAGTCTCGAAGCTCAAGAGCTCAGCACTGAATCCCGAATAAAGAAGTCATCGAGTACAGAAGCGAGTCCCCTAAAATCTGCTCCGTAACAGTATACTGATCGCAAAAATGACAACAAAAAGATAAAAAGCAGCATTGTAGACCGTAAAGATATTGGGCAGTTCACACTCAGCTCACATTTACCCTGGATCGATGTCAGTTGTCTGGTGTGGACTGGTTCTGGTGTGTACAGTCGACATTTTCTTGGGTCAAGAGATTGATCTGAGTAATTTTCGGACAGTGTAAACGCACGCCAATAAGTTACAATGGTTCCGAGATCTCGGACGCGTTCACACCGATCTCGGACTGTTCAAACGTGTTAACACCAATCTCGGACTGTTTAAACGCGTTCACACCGATCTCGGACTGTTCAAACGTGTTAACACCAATCTCGGACTGTTTAAACGCGTTCAAACCGATCTACGACTGTTTAAACGCGTTAATTAACACCGATCTGCGACTGTTCAAACGCGTTAACACCGATCTGCGACTGTTCAAACGCGTTCACACCGATCTGGGACTGTTCAAACTTGGTTCCCAGATCGATTTAACCTCATGTTGTGAACGGGCCCTGAGACCGAGACCGTATTGGCGCTTGTTCACACTCCTGATAAACCGTCGGGTATAAAATCGACCGTTTACACACGCGTCGCGTTTATCCTGGATGAATCTTATCTGAGATCGATGTGAACGGGCCTAATTTTATTTTAGCCAACTCAGTTTTTTTGCTGGACAGCTTTGTAGTTGCCTTCAGAACTACTTTCACTTTGTGATTTCGCTCGGTTTGTCTGCATTGTGTGATAATTGACATGTCACACTGGCGTCACGCATAATCTACACCTGTCACTGTGCATTAACTTGGAAACGAGGCTTATCATGTCATCATTTTCCATCAGCTTTCGTCTGAAATTTGGGCGAGTTTATTCCCTCAAGCTCGGAAAGTTCAAAACGATTGTCGCTGGGAATTCAGAGTCCGTTAAAGAAGTGCTGGTCACGCGGTCAGCGGATTACGCCGGAAGAAAAAAGACCTACGGGATGGATTCGATTACTTTAGGTAGGGAGTTTTCACGTCACTTTTCCCCAGGCTTCTTTGTTCTAATTTCCTTAAGTCTATACAAGTCACTTCAACAGTCATGCGCAGTAGCAAATCATAGTACTTCTTACTGCCCATATATAGAACGAGTGTCTCACGTAAGTCTCTCTGCTGAGCTTGCTTTTATTTCTACATTGATTGCATTATGACCAAAGAAGCGGTGCTCAACTCTGTCAAGTTTTATTATCAGGTGGCCTGCCCGCGAAATATCTCAGCCGTCGCGAACTGCGATTTTAAAAGTGGCTTATTGGCCACCAGGTACACATTTCTGGGGCAGGTTATTTACAGGAGGTCTATCTTGAATTATTTCTCTACTTCTAACATAGTCTAGAAACATGGTTATTTCCAAGTCTGGTCAAAATCTGTGGTTCAATAATTCTTTCTGTTTTCGTTCTTGAGTGGTAATGAAACTCAACTTACCCAGATTTTGCTGAACTTGTGGCATACACTGTCCTGGTGTCCAACCACAATATCTCTAAAAAAAGGTCGGAATTAGACAACTCAGCACCACGATCAAGGACTCTGTCAAGGGTGCATTTGACTCGCGATTCCTGAATTATGCAACTTAATGCCTATGCAAAACGAACGCAACATGTTGGCCACATCGGCCAACATTGTTGGGTAAATGTTGTGCGACGTCGGCTGAGGGTGTTCAAACGATAACATGTTGGGCAATGTTGCAGTGACACCTGGGACATATATTTATCCAAAACTCTTTGAAAAACCGTATTGTTGTTGTCGTCCGCCCAGTTACGAAGCCCGATAAATATAGACGATGGAAAACGCGAAAATGCATCGCAACTGTTGCTCTTACCGTCACATGAAGCATTCAGTGCACATGCGCGGCTCGTGCAAACGAACCCAAAATAAAAGAAAGTTTGGAAGATGGTGGACAAAAGGTTTGACTGATATTAAACTTCACGCAACATGTGCCCACATCATGCCATCATGCAACATTGCCCAACATGGTGTACAAACGGACGCAACACGTTGTGCCCAACAATGTTGGGCGATGTTGTGCCAACATGTTGCATTCGTTTGCACAGGCCTTTATGAGGTGTGGCTACTCAATGTAATCTCTCAATGAGTACCTTCTCCAATATCAGCAGTCACGTTGTTCTTGGGAGGAGAATTTTGTTGTAGTAGTTTAAGTTTGAATTTGACAAAGAAACATCGTTAATTCACACTTACATTTTTAGGTAGTAAGGATATCGCTATGGGCAACTATGGACCCGCGTGGAAACTGCACCGCAAGCTTTTCACCACAGCGTTACGTCAGTACCTATCCAACGTGCCACTCATAGAGAGCAGAGTTTCTGAACAAACTCAAAACCTCCTGGTTTTCTTGGAAGAACAGAAAGGCAAGGCGTTTGATCCCTCTGACATCCTGGCTCAAAGTGTAGCGAACGTGATTTGTGGAATCACTTTTGGAGAAGGAAATGATACAAGTAAACCGGACATGATGAAACTGTTGGACCTTAACAAGGAATTGAATACCTCGCCTGACGCCTTACTTGTCTTTTTCCTGGATTTGTTTCCCTTCGTGGAATACCTTCCAATCCCAGCGTACAGCCGCCGTATCAAAACGTCGGATAATATCTTTGACATCATCAGGAAACACTTGAAACAACGCAGAGAGAATTTCGACCCTGAAGAGAAAGTGACGGATTTGATATCCGGACTCATTCAAGCCCAGAACGAGGCCGAAGGTCTAGACAACGAAGAACGCGCCGCTCTCCTATCCGACGACTACGTGGTAAACACCATCGAGGACATGTTTATAGCAGGGTACGAGACAACCAGCACCACCTTAAACTGGGCCATCGCTTTCCTCGTCAATTATCCTCAGTTCCAGGTCGACATTCAGCGTCAACTCGATGAGATCGTGGGGCGAGACCGCGCACCAAGCCTGGAGGACCGTGCCAAGTTACCGCTCGTCCATGCAACCATCATGGAAGTCCTGAGGGTGGGAAACATAGTTCCTCAAACCATTCCACACATGGCCCTTAAAGACACCACTCTCTGTGGATACCGCGTGCCAGAAGGCACTGTCGTAATGGTGGGTACGGAGGCCGTCCATCTTGACCCAAACTGCTGGGAAAACGCGTCCGTGTTCGATCCTTACCGCCATATCGACAAAGATGGCCAACTGATTACCAACCGTGGAAACTATTACCCCTTCAGTGCAGGACGGCGTGTTTGCCCAGGAGAGCCTTTGGCCAAAATGGAGCTATTCCTGTTCCTGACCTGGATGCTGCACAAGTTTACTTTCGTGTCTGACGAAGAGAAAGGACCCCCAGAGCTGAAGGGAATTTCAGCTGGCACCCAGTATCCCAAACCATACAAGATACGGGCCATCAAACGCCAGTAATGTAGAGTTTAAACAGCCTCCCTAAACCACAATCCTTTGCGCGTCGAAATCTTGGGCTATCGAAGATCCAAAGCAATTTTTACCACAACACACTAGTTTCTCGCTCTCTGATTGGTCGATTTACCGTGGTAACTAAGAGTCCAGACAACGATGCTGACGCCAGCATGTCACGTTTTGCAGCGAAATACAACGAAAGTTTCCTGTATATTTCTAAATGTTGTGGTAAAAAACAAATTTCCACTGGTTTGCCGTGGTGTGGACTCTTATTTACCACGATTTACGTCATCATATGGTCAAAATTAGTTGCGCACTCACTCGGCGAAGCGCCTCGTGAGTCCACAACATTTTGACCATGTGATGACGTAAATCGTGGTAAATAAGAGTCCACACCACGGCAAACCAGTGGAAATTTATTAAATTGGCAGTCCATTTCCGTCCGACTCGTTTGAAAAGAAGATTAATTTGCCCTGAAAGTGCTAATTATCGTCTTCTTTTGTCGTGTTGTGAACAACACAACCCGCCTTTAATGTTGCTGATGTAAACAACAACAACAACAACAACAACAACAACAATAAATTTAATTTAGTGATTGTTTCTATATTCCTCGTTTATTTTCACGCCATATATTTTTCTTGTATATTATGTTTTCACTTTTGTAGACGTGTATTTGCTTCCATCGTTTTTCACTGAGCGTAGGAAACCAGAAAAGGTCTAGCTCCTCAATTGTCAAATGAAAGCTCTCATAGTACATTGTTATAGCGCAGTGTTGACTTCCAACTCACTAAACTGTCAAATGAAACCTTAAGGCCATTTCGATGCTCTCAATGTGTACATTATAACAGTAGTGCTCACGTTGCTGTTGAATGAAGTTTATGACAATTTTTTTTTTGCTTAAGGTGGTACTGGAGGCTGAAGTGACCCTCTCGGATTTAAACAGTTTTTACACCTTCGAAAATTCTTACCATAAGGAACTTGTGTGCCAAACTTTATGTCCATGCGCCAAGCCACGTTGGAGATATAAGTATCCAAAGTTCGTTTCTAGGTACGGGTTTCGCGGCAAAAGCGAGAAAAATAACAGAGCTCCCTGGAGGTTGTGGTCTCACCGACGCGCAGCCCCGAAAGAGATAGAGATAGAAAGAGAGAGAGAGAGATAGAGCTGATGTACCGCTTACTCCTGGACTTGTCCAGTTGGCTTGCGTCTTCTGTATTCTAGAGGTCCAGCTATAAACGATAACAAACAAAAAGCAATTGTGAGTGGTTAGAGCGGTTTTCCGATGACTGTCGAAAGTAATTGTGTGATTGCTTTGGTTTTGCATTTGCTACGCTTTCGGATTGGTCCACAAACGTTTGGCAGCATTTTCAACCAATCAGGAACAAGACCAAAACCAAAACCAAACACTTCTCACGCAAGCGATGGCGTGTACTCGCATTGCTGATTGGAAAGTAAAACCAAACGCAAGACCAAACGTGAATTACTTTGGCTTCTGACTGGCTGAACTGTTTTCCCTCAGTCTGTGTGATTGGCCTGTGTGATTACTTTGGTTTTGGTTTTCGACAGTCATCCGAAAACGGCTCTATCTCAATAGAGACTGGAGGTATAGGACGAGTGCAGAGTAACCTATGTAATCACGTCCCTAAGGTCATGGTACAAATTCTCTCATCAGCCATTCGAGAATAAAATGTAGGGAGAACTGATAGTTCCAACAGACTTCATTCGTGCAAGATATCAGTTGCAAATAATATGTTCCTTACTGTATCATATTGGAGATTTTAGGGATAGCATTGCATGTACCTAATCTAGAGTTAAAAACCTAGAAGTTATGTATTTTCTTCGCTTGTATTATCGTTTGGTACACATAAAGTGTCTTCTTGTGTCTATAGTGTTTGTGATTATTTAGATTGAAGGTTGAGAACGACAACATACCGCTTAATGGCGGACAGCTACAAAGTTCCCGGAGCTCCAGAGCCTGGAAACAAGTGTAACATCACATGAAGATTGTAAAACCGAAAGACATCGCTACATCAACAGCCCTCCCGTCCCCCTTCCTCTGGGGATCATAAGCAACTGAGGAGAAGGACGACAACGACAACGAGTTACAACGACAACGAAACAGAACGGTAACGGAAACGACGCGACAACGACAACGGAACAGAACGATAACGGAAACGACGGGACAACGACAACGGAACAGAACGATAACGGAAACGACGTGACAACGACAACGAAACAGAACGATAACGGAAACGACGGGACAACGACAACGGAACAGAACGGTAACGGAAATGACGCGACAACGACACAACGGAACAGAACAATAACGGAAACGACGTGACAACGACAACGGAACAGAACGGTAACGGAAACGACGTGACAAGGACAATGATATGGAACAAAAGAATATTGGAGACAACAACGACCACGGAACAAAACGATAACGATAAAAAACGGCAGCAGTGTGACAACGGAACGGTACGACTATACGTAACGTGGGCGTTGGCAACAAAACGGCAACGTAACAAGTAGGTCCGCAATGCGTACAAGTGTCTACTGCGAGGTAATTGAATCTGGTATTGATTGGACAATTACTGTGCGTGCAGTCTTAGTCCAGCCGACTTTTTGTAACAGTATTTCGTTCTCGTTCTAATGTCTACGTGAACTGTTTGTTGTGATTGGCTACGAGCAGTTATCGATTCGATCGATCTCTTATAGATAAATAACACTATTTTAGATTATAACAGTATCTGCCTCCGCAGTGTATGTACAAACTGGGAACAAAACGGAACATAACGACAACAACAGTAACAGTTTAAACGACGAGACTCACTTCAGGCAACACGGCTTCCAGAACTTTAGCTCTGTTCTCGTGTGACGGATGCGTGGAGAGCCACTGAGGGGAAACCTCATTCTCTTTCTGCTGATTGGCCAATCGCTGCCAGAATTTGGGGCTTTCTCGAACATCAAAGCAAGCCTGTTGAATGACAAGTGGCAAAAAAACAAACAAACAAACAAACACAAAAACCTCGATTGAACGCATCACTTTTAGATAAATAAAACGCATCAGTGTGATATTACCTTGGCTGCTAGCTCTAGTCCCACTTTGTCTGCTTCTTCTTCAAGTTTTCTTGAATATGGCAAATGTAAGAGAATCTAAAACAGCAGCGACAAACAAATATACAACAGAAAAGGTGAATGCCACATACAGAGACAAGTCTGAGGCCCCTTTAGCCAGGTCCCCTGTGATAAGATTCGCTGAGAGTACCCCCCTGGGAATATTCAGCACTTTTTTTAATTTAAACTGTCCATGATCCATTGCTTCCACAAACTTACAGTAAGGATGTGGTTCTGGAGCCACTGGGAACCAATAGCCAAGTAATCTGTAGGCAGCAGTGCCCAAAGCAAGGCAAGTGATATGATCACAAACAGATTGATGAAGCCATGGATACTGGCTTGCTCTGCCTAGAGATAAACAGAAAAGAAACAAAAAGGGTGAATGGAGGGCTTAAAGAAAAACCTAAAACTCGATTATTCTGATGCAATTCTGAGGCAAACTTCTTACTACTAAAAGTGAATACAGTCATCTCCAAGCAGTTCCTTTGTTGAGAAAGTAATGGACCATTTTTGGGATGTCTGCTGCCTCTGTTTCAAAATGAGGCCAATTGTGAAGCCTTTATAATCTTATCAAAAATGAAGTTAAGATTTCACACAGAGATTTCAGACAACAGGTATCATCCAAGCAAATCCAAATTGAGTCTTCAAAACAGCCTTTGTGATTGGCAGGCCACTGTACTACTTTGATGTTTGGTATTACAAAATTCATTGCTCTGTCTATTATAATCATGCAATAATTACCCCATGTCTCATTATCGCATGAGCCATTTCGTGACCAAGAATCGTTGCCAAGGCATCATCATTTGGCAATCTCTGTAGCATTCCAGTAAAAATGAAGATCTTTCCATCCTGTACAAGACAATAATGAACAGGCTGTTAGAGCAAACTGCTGTTGCCAGCTGAGCAACCTACCTGTATGGTAAGCCGGTCCAAGCTACTACACCCTGAGCTCCAGAGAGCCTGAATCTCCTGGCTCAAAACTAGCTACAATCCTGGTAAAAAATGTTGGGACACAAGGAAAAAAATCCTTTAACTTTTAGTTTTTTGTGCACCCACCCCAACTTCAATGTTGAATTGCACATCTTTCAGTCCTGAACCAACATTGATCAGGGGGAGGGGAGGGGAGGGCGAGTTCCTTTTTGACTAACTAGGCCAGCCAAAGTGGGTGATATCAATGAAACAGCACCACGATCAGGGTGTCCCAAAGACTTCTGTCCAGGATTGTAGTTGAGGTTGACTTCTGTGATAATGGTATTTGATGACAACAGATTTAAGAAAGTATAGATAAATGCTGTAAAGCAGATGCTGTTGATATATACTTACTGGTAACACAAATGCATTCATTTCCTCTGAGTTTACAACATTAACTTGCCATTCAAGTTCTTCCACTTCCTTGCAAATGTTTGCCATCACTAAACGTGTGGCGATCCTCACAACCCGCTGGTGGTCTGGATGATGTACTGATAACACATCCTTTGCATAAACATTCAAAACATTTCTATACTCAGTTTCTGCTAGTTCTTGCGTTTGCACTTGGGTAATGGGCATAAATCTTCTCCTGTGTGTAAATGGTGCTTCTTCCAGGTGGAAGACGTAAAACACCAGACAGACTCCACCAAAACCACCACATGAAACAAGGATGATCTCTTTCCTTGAAATGAGTCCTTTTGCAAGCTTTTTGTATTGATGCTGTGCAGGTAGTTTCTGCCACCATTTGCGGAAGGTTCTGGAAAAAGTAACACAAACAATCTCAGAAAATATAGGAATGATCCAGTTTGCATCATCACTGATTTTTTCAAATTAGGAAACTGGGAACTTTAACACGAAAACAGCCACTTATATCACAAAGATCACATAAAAAATGAACATTAATATTTGGAAAGTTTCAACAGTATTAGACATAAATTCTAATAAAGATATGCAGAATGATACTTATAGGCTTTAGTGTAAGACTTTGCAGTCATGTCCACTCAGCCTCATTTTGATTTTTTTTTTTTTAATCTGAAACGGCTTTTAGGAAGAATAAACTATAATTTTATGGAAATATTTATATAAGTGTTAAAAGGTTTCAAAATGAAAGAATATCTGAATTTACTATGGGAAGAATATCAATTTATCAAAACGTGACTGGGTGGGTATTGCTGAGTTGGTAAATAAATTAAAATCAACTTCATTCTTTGTTCCACCACCAGGGCTTGAGGGGGAGGACAGGTTAAAGGGTTGGGAGAATCTGCATTTTAATCTTGGGAGTGAAAGGGTTAAATGTTGCAGCTTTGCAGTAGGCTGTAGCTTTAAGCGAGGCCTTACTTGCATGTTCAAAAGATCATGCAAATCAGGCTTATTTTCATAAGAAAGATTTCGCACTTTGTTTACCTTCCTCCAACCACGGCAACGACTTTGGAAACTTTGGATAACGGACCAGCCAGTTTAAGTAACAGGGCAGCCAGCGGCATAGCGTTGCTTCGAGGGCTCGTGTTAAACTGCCTAAAATATCCAGGAACCGCGTAACGGCTTCGGGTCGGTGTCGTTGTACGAACAGTAGAAAACGGAGACAGCATGGCGGAAGGGTAAAGAAAGAACTTCCTGTGTCTCAAAAGAATGCGCATTGTGAAAACTGTTTTTCCTTCGCAGCTACGTATCACTGTGTTCCATGATAAGACATTCGCAACAAAAATTACGAACCGGCATCCATTTCCGCCATGCTGGAGAGGCGCGGTTACACAGCGTAGCACGTGTTTTTGTGTTTTTTGTATGTTTGTTTGTTCGCTAGTCGTTTTTCACCCACTGTTCACGCATTACCACCAAGTACACATATCGACATCAAAATAGTTCACAGGATATGCAGTTGTCATACCAGGGCGGTAGCCAACAGTCGAGAACGGTTTGGAACGTTCCGACCACCTCAGCCCCCAACAATCTCAGATCCACCTCAGACCCCTCGGGGAAATGGGGACCAGCAACCTGAGGCCCTTGGGGGAATGGGGACCAGCAACCTTTGGGCTTCTTTGGGGAATGGGGACCAGCAACCTCAGGCTTCTTGGGGGAATGGGGACCAGCAACCTCAGGCTTCTTTGGGGAATGGGGATCAGCAACCTCAGGCTTCTTTGGGGAATGGGGACCAGCAACCTCAGGCTTCTTTGGGGAATGGAGACCAGCAACTCAGGCTTCTTGGGGGAATGGGGAGCAGTAACCTCAGGCTTCTTGGGGGAATGGGGAGCAGTAACCTCAGGCTTCTTGGGGGAATGGGGACCAACACTCTCAGACCCCAAACAGCAGGGAGATTCTCAAATTTTGCAACTGCTCTACAATCCGTTGTTTTGAAGAACAGTTTATGCCATTAAAATGTTTTCACCGGATGTATGCACGCATGGATGTGAGTAGCTTGTGTGTGTGCTTATTTTCCCTTTCTTTTATTCTTACTACAATTCTGGCACGGGAACCACATACGCCTCGTCCTGGGGCACCTGAGTAAGCCCTCTCACGTGGATAGCCTGGGGACGAGGTTGTGAATCAAAGGGCGTGGGCCCCGCCCCTCAACAGAACAGGGCCAGAGTAAGGGTGAAGTAACAAAGGGAGCTGTAGATCAAGCAGTATAGATTCACACTCAAGGTGGGACAGTTGGAAGGAGAACATTGCTCTGAGGGGGGTGCTCTTTTGGCACCTTCCACAACGAGGATAAACAAAATTTTTGTGAACCTGTATATAGAGATACAGATATGAATAGAACACTGTTTGAAATTAAGCCTGTCAGGTGTTCCTTTGCAGAACTTGCATGATTATTAAGGCTGTGGGTGTGGAGGGGAGGCTTGTCTTAGGGCTTTTGGCCAAATTTTGTTTCTCCATATCTCGGCCAACATTTACTGTGTAGACTCTTGATCCCCGAGGGAGGGGGGCTGGGGGTACTCCTCAAAATTTTGGGTGGGACTGAAAACCCTTACCCTATTTCAGACCAAAATTTGTAATTTTCAACCCTATTTCAGACCAAAATGTGTAATTTTCAACCCTTTATCAGACCAAATGTCAAAATCTCCAACCCTATTTCAGACTAAAATGCTGAAAATGATACCCACATACCTATATGGCTCATATATGGGAGTCCCCCCCGCAGCTCTTGATCAACCATCAATAAAGCTTGCTTCAGCCCAAAACATATCATTGAAGTTGTGCACTGTGAGCAAAACCTTCCAAAATATTTCACTTCTAATATAAGATTAACCTAATCATGTCCAGGAATGGAAGTGGACAAACTAATTTATTATTGACATATATGTTATAATTAGCAGTGATACATGTACTCTATCCAAAAAAAACTATAAATACTATTCTCACCACACCATTCATACATTGTATATAATTATGAAGTTGGGAGAAGTAATCTGGATTCAAACGTGACAACAATATCTGAATTTTTTAAACTAAAAGTATTGAAATACTTCTCTTGCATCTTCAAGATTTATACATTTTATGCAATTAGCTCTATTCAAATCAGACTTCACTATCATCCATTTTATTACATATTGCTCTGTGATGTACAAACATACATGTGTTACAGAGACGTTTTCAGATGACCATCATAAACCAAAACTGCTGAAATAATAATAAGAGCACTGAACACAAAAGCAACAAGAAAACACTTTTAACCAACCAGAAGCCAGGTAATTTGTGATTTGTTTTACTTTGAAGAACAGACCAATCACTGTCCAGTGCAAGAAAACACCATTACCACTTGTTTGCTTTCATGAGCAGATTGTAATCTGGTTTTCCCTTCATTCTTGGTTGGCTGAGAATGCTACCAAACTTGTTTGAACCGATTGAGAAGCATATTAAACAAAATGCAAAATCAAAGCAATCTCACAAATTTCTGACAGTCATCTAAAAACTGCTCTTCCATACCATCCCTACCATTGTATAAGCTCTCTACTATGAAAATCAGTTTATAACCTGGACAAAGACATATAGAGCCTCAGATAATATTCCAGGAGAACTACCTGGCTAGTAAAAGTTGAACCTTGGTTTGAAATATGATTGTAATCAGCTACTTTCACACTCATGGGTAGTTCCTGAGGCCGAGATATTTTGGCAGCCCACCCAACAGTAAAACTTGGCAGATAGATCTTCTCATTTACATGGAAAGTAAAAAACTACTATACCACCTACACTATACTTTGCATGATTGTGAAAGTGGCTTACCGGTATTAGAATGGTTTTCTGATGACCTTTGGACTTAATTGGGACGCATGTTTGCAACTAATGCATAGCAGTTGTGAGACCAATCAGAATATAGAGTTTGTTTTGACAGCCAATTAGGCCTTTTGAATGAATCTCAAAAATAAGAAAATTCTAGCAATCATCAGAAATGAAAAATACTGATGGAAATTAATAAACCTGCAATTTTGTACTGCATCCGAGACAGAATGGATATTGTAAACCACTGCTTTTGTCCCTCGCATTTGCGTTGGTTCAGCCCTTTCACTCCCAAGAGTGATCAACTTCAATTTTCTCCTTCAGTCTCTCATCAGAGATATATCATACAGTTGGGAGAACTTGGCTTTTGATCTTGCCCAGATGAAAGTTGATTCATTCTACAACACTCAATATTATAAACTTGGGAGTGAAACGGATTATCTGAGCAAATAATGAAAGAAACCACAAGAACTGCTGTCTGGTTTGGTGTTACAAGGATCATTATCCAAAACCACTTTCTCAATTTGTTTATAAAACATATTAGTCCATGCAGGTGCTTTGTATTTAATAATTACTTTATAATAATATACCTTATTATAGAGGCAGGAAATGAAACAGGCCACAAAATCACCTCAAAACTTAATATTGAATGTACACACTTACACAGAACAAACAAACAAACAAACAAACAAACTCTCGCAGGTTTCTTCCCCTTGCTCAGCAGTTTTTTGTGCATCCACAGTTATCGGTTCTTTGGGGGAGAACTGGTGGTAGCACTTTTGCTATTATTACTGTCACCAGTATTTTGACTTACAACCCAAACTACAAGGCAAGAAAAACAAAATACATGAACAAGACATAGTTATAGTAAGAAATTACGGACCACTCAGGGGGCTGTTAACCTCCTCAAATGAATTCTCACTACATCACTTACATTTCTTTCTTAAATTAAGTTGGGGGAATTTTTATTATGAACATGGGCGTGAAAGGGTTAACAAGCAAATAAGCAGATGTGTTTTTGACAAGATGGGCAAAAAGAAACAGGTTGTCTACAAAGCACAGTAAATAAAATCAATGATAAAAAAAACTTACTGACAATAACAGCAATGATGACGAGGATAACAACAATTAAGATGATCCACATCTGTGTGAGAGATATAATAACATTAATATTCTGTCACTATATAATGATCACATTCACCTTTCTGAATCCCTGGGCAGCTTTTGGAACACACTGAATGATTTATTATTAACTTGGTATTTGATACAATTAGCTTCCTAATGTAGTGGGGCAGCCCTCACCTTGCAGTTCTGCCACCACATTTTCCTCTTCAGCCGAGCAGCTTGGTGTTCAAACTGAGATGCCCCCGCTTGCAGCTGATCTGCTCACAGAAAAAATAAATAAATAAATAAATAAATAAATAAATATATATATATATATATATAAATAAATAAATAAATAAATAAAGCAAGAACAAAAATCAAACTATCTGATCTGTTTCTGGCAACTAAGTTTGTTACCATGCAAGAACAACACCCTTCAATCCCTACTAAAAATGGGGAAGGGAAGCTCTGCCAACAACCTCAACCTTATTTGTTGAGCATGTGTGTGCCATTCTTCTGACCATTAATGTGTCAAACCAGTTTCTATGTAAATTAATGAACTGGTCACACAAGTTATGGCTGCCACAGATGTGCAGTTTGGTAAATTGTGGACTGTTTATGTGCTAGTAGTGTTCAACAGGATTGATATGGGACTTGTGCATACTCAACAAAGAAAGTCTAGGTTGATGGTGAGAGAGCTGTTTTAGGAACAGAATGTATAATATTAATAATATAGAATTAGTGGTCAAGTAGATCCCAATTTCTGATAACTTTCAAAGGAGACAGCTCCTGTTAAAATGTTGTCACAATATTACTCCCTCAATGCTTGCTAGTATATTGTATTTCTTGTTGCCCTATCTTGTACATTGTTTTTGAAAGGCAATTTGTACATGGAATGTCATAGGAAAATTGCTCAAAGGTGCTCCTTCAATAACATGAGCCTGAACAAGCAAGATACACAAAAAATGTATAGTCAACAGTGGCAGTTGCTCTGGGATTTGTATCTTTACTAGTTTGAAGTCACAGAAAGTGTGTCTGCTAGGACATTGAGGAAGCTAACCACACTAATGGCCACAACAAATATTTTCTAACACCTCATTTGTTATTGTCAAAATTCATAAAACATATTAGCCTATTCTTGGACATTTTCTTTTCTTGTACAATACAAAAAAAAATGAGTCAGCAAGATCACGTTCAGAACATTTTAATGAGTTGGGGCAAAGACTAAAAAGAAATGCAATGACTGAACTAGTATTGACAGGTTGTCGGCAAATGTCCCGCGTTCGGTATAGCTTCTTGCAAAATTGAAAATAAATTAACTTTAATTTTCGATTTTTAGACTGCTCGTTTTAGAAAATCATTTGGCGAAATTCACAATAAAAGACAAAGTTTATATAAACAAACGAAGAAACGTAATTATGAATGGAGTAATACAAAACACGAAACACTTAGGAAAGACGAATTATAATGTCACATTGACATATTAGTCCAAATTTAGGTGCATACTGATGCTAAGAAAAATAGAAAGGCAGTATATTACCTGCTCGGCTATCAAGCTCAGAGAGTTTTGCGTCTCTCTCCAATACCTTGTCGACATTCACTTTCATAATGTCCACAACCTTAGAAACAGGGAGATATATACAAACACGTTCAATTTCAACTGGAAGTGCAGAATTGGTGAAACAAACCGCGATAAAATACCTCGTCCACTTGAGCTTGCGTTTGCTGTAGTCGCTTCGTCGACCTGTATAAAACAAACAGTTACACAGCTGCGGTTAGAGAAACACGAAGAACGATAAGTTATAAAAATTATCATTCTTGTCGGCTCCACCCCGCGAAAAGCAAGGAGATTTAAACGGCAAAGACACAATAAGGGTAAAGTTTAGGACTTTCCCTAGCTCTTGTGTATATTTGAGTGTGTTTTCTTACATTTTAGCTCGTATTCCGTGTCCAAACTCTTAGGGAATAATCGAATGTCGAGAGCTAAAACCCTCCTTCCTTTTCCGCGCTGAAAACGAGACTGACGTCACCGGTCTGCACTATCGACCAAACCGGTCAGCAGACTCTTCCTGCAAACGAAGTCGAGGCTATGGCTGTCTGTCGCTACACGTGTTGGAAATAATTTCATCAGAACATCAAACTGAGCGAAATCGGAAGATAGCGAGCGACCAGCGATGTCCTGGCTGTTTGGCGTAAACAAGCCTACTCCTCCGATGGGAGACGAGCCTCCACAGCTGCCTGTTCCCCCATCTGGCGGAGGTGATGACGGGAAAGGAACGGGAGGCGATGGAGGAGCTGATAAGAAGGGCCAAGGGAAATCGCCGGTTTGGTCAGGTTTTGATCCGTCTGGTTTGGAGCGAGCTGCTAAGGCTGCCAAGGAACTGGAGAAATCACGTAGGTAGAGCTGATGACAGCATTTTCCAGCTTTGTCCTGAATATAAAAATTATAAAGCAGGGTGCATATAAAACCTTGAGCATGAAAATATTATTTTTACCACAACACACTAGTTTCTTGCTCTCTGATTGGTCGATTTACCGTGGTAAATAAGAGTCCAGACAACGATGCTGATGCCAGCTGACGCCAGCATGTCACGTTTTGCAGTGAAATACAATGAAAATTTCCTGTATATTCCTAAATGTTGTGGTAAAAAACAAATTTCCACTGGTTTGCCGTGGTGTGGACTCTTATTTACCACGATTTACGTCATCACATGGTCAAAATTAGTTGCAGACTCACTCGGCGAAGCGCCTCGTGAGTCTACAACATTTTGACCATGTGATGACGTAAATTGTGGTAAATAAGAGTCCACACCACGGCAAACCAGTGGAAATTTATTAATTTGCCAACCACAGTTGCTGTGGTTCAAGGCTGTAACATAAATGATGCAAAAATGTTTTATCTCAGCCAGCTGTTTGCAAATTGTATATGCACTGGGTGTGATCCATGCCAAAAAATCCTGGGGATGGGGATGGTAACAGCTTATTTTACGACACACATGACCGATCAGGAGGAGTCAACTCTCTCGCATACTATAGGCACACACCTCCTATACAAGAACCTTCTCTCCTGCATAGGTGTGTTAAACTCCTGCACACAAGCTTCATACATACATACATCCATACATGTTTCTCCATGAGTGACAAGCCCAAAGAAGGCAGATTGTCTGACATGAAACAGCTGATATGACATAAAACAGCTACAGCAAGTGTTCTTTTTACATTATTTTTTAAAATCAAGTCTTAAATTTTAGTTAGCCAATCTGCTCCCTGAGAACTCCTCTTTGTTTCCAGGACTTTTTTGCTGCTGACCAAGTGGGGCCCAGACCCCCAGCTGAATATCGCACTTTCTTTTTGTCAACAGCAAATTCCAAAGAAGCATTAAACTTAGCGAAAATGCAAGAGACAACAAAACAGATCAAACACCAGGAAAAAATTAAGGTGAGAGGGTATGAAGTAAATAATCCCTAAAAAGTAACTCTTTCACCATTTGATTAATTTTGTTTTTCTGTTTCATAGTCATTTACCTGTAGACTAGTCTGGGGAAGTTTTACATTTTCACACTTTTTGCAGAAATATACAAAACAATACACAGGAAATAATTATTGATACTTTTGATATATTCAATATCTTTTGTATTATGGGCAAAAATTTACATAAGCTTTTTATTATTTCCAGGAATATGAGGTGCATCTAAGTCAAGTGCAGCTTGATAAGGTCCGTGTTGAACAAGAAGAAAAGCGGAAAACACTATCAGCCGAAACCCAGCAGCATCAACAGGTACATACTGTAATGTGTAAACCTGGCTGGCTTGGAGATAACAATTTTTAATATTTTCAACCCCAGGACTCAGATGGTGAAAGCCTTTTGAAAAGACTCCAACTTTTGTTTGTTTGTTTTTTAGCGTGCTCAGTACCAGGACCAGCTTGCAAGAAAAAGATATGATGATCAGCTAACACAACAGGTATGTGCGAACTTTTGCAAGGATTCAGTTAGGTATTACCGACTTTCAACCCAACAATAACTAAACAAGTACATCTGATGATACAGACATCCTAATAATGATAGACATCTACCAGCAGTAAGCCACTTTCACAATCATATGCAGTTAGTGAAGCGCAGATATTCTCTTGACGATAAAACGTGGCAGGCAGAGTGGATGACTGATCCTTTGGTCATAATGAAATTATGTAGAAACATAACCGAGCTCTACCGAGATATTTACAAAACAGACATTCCCATATGTGTGGAGTAAAAAGTGCTTTTTGCTACTGCGCATGATCGTGAAAGTGGCTTCTCCAATAATATGGCTGCCTTGTTATGGTGGAGTCCCACCTCATAATATGGACAGCTTGATAATTCTGACAATCATCCCTTAGTGTAACCATATATATCATGTAGTGCTTGTGCATATGCATAGTTACACAGACAACTGACTAACAAACTCTGTCTATTTCTGCCTAGCGCAAAATGAACGATGAGAATTTAGCACGACAAGAAGAGTCAGTGAAAAAGCAGGAAGCGATGCGAAGAGGTTTGTGGAGTGGAGTGTATATTAACTTATGTGCTGCTAAAAGTGTTATCAAAGTCAATTATTAATTTAATACTAATAACATTAGTTTTTTGATATACTGGTAATTATTGTCAGTACTGTACACTACATACATAGGACTCAGTGTTCAGAAAATGGAGTCTTATTTCTTGCACTTTGGTTCAGGCTGATCATACTATCAGTAATTCTTGTGACGCTGCTCTTACTTGGTAAGGGTGGGTTAGGAGAATTGTGATGCAACCAGGGTGTTGGTGCCCAGCTGTTAATGCAATATGATGTTGTAATTTGTTGTTGTTGTTGTACTTCTTATCTTTGTCCCTCATTTGACTATGGTTTTAGGTACTATTGAGTATGAAGCTGAACTCAAACACAAAAATGATATGACAAGATTAGAAGCAGAGCTGAGAGGAAAGTAAGTGCACTGGAATGCAAACAGACTTTGTGCAGTGTTCATTAGCCCATGAATTCTGATCTGATATTACTAAGTACATAATTGTACAGAAATGCAGTTGGTGATACCTCAGAAGTGATTGAGAATTAAGTTATAACTATACAAACACAAGGAGTTGAAACTTGTATTTCACAAATAAAAGGATATTGTTTATTAACCTTTCTGCCCCTGAGTTCAAAGTTATAAAAATTCTCACAACCAATTGAGCAGAAAATGACTGCAGGATGTTGTGACATTACAGTTTAAACAACTTCTCTCTGATCAAGCTATTCATCTTTAAATTCTCTTTACTGTAATACATTTTTGGTGAGAGAAAATTAAAGTTGATCCCTTTTTCACAGGGCCAAAATAGAGCGGGAAAACAAGGATGTGCGGCTGGAGCAGATAAGAGTGAAAGCTGCAGAGCAGAGAGAAACAGTGCTACAGTCCATTAAGTAATCCAGACATCCCAACTCTTCTATCTCCACCCCTCATATTCCATGAGGTCATGTTGATCTTCAATTGCTTTCTTTTTCTCTGAAAACATCATGTAACTTGCTCTCCCACTTTGTCTTCTTCACCAGCCCCCCCACCCTCCCCCTCCATTCAACTTTGAACCTCAAATGTCCGATGTCCACAGTGATCAACATGTTGTCTTTCTTAAAAAATACTGAAAAGGGCACAGTATGTAAATCATGGTTCCAAACAACCAACTTATTTTGACATTTGGTAAGCATTCCTTTATTCTCTTGCAGGACTGCAGGAAGTATTCTAGGAGCGGGATTCAATGCTTTTATTTCAGACTGGGACAAAATTTCTGCAACTGTGAGTATAATAAACTTGACATATATTTCTTTTTGTGATATGTAAAGTCTCATCCATCATGTATGTTGTTTTTATTTTTTGCTCATTGGTTTTGTTTTCTATTTTCATTGTTTGTTTGTTTTTTTGTTTGTTTTCTCAGGCAGCTGGTATAACTCTCTTGGCTCTTGGAGTCTATGCAGCCAAGTATGGCACAGGAGTTACTTCTAGGCAAGTGAACTGAGCTGTTTTCTCAAAAAGGATGGTAACATGGCAGGAATTTTACAGAGTGCTTATAAACGGTTTGGTTTTTCACCCACAAAATAACATGTTGATGCCTCTACAATAATTAGGTAATCATGTTTGCTATTATCTATTCTCTTTTCAGGTTTATTGAAGCTCGTCTTGGGAAACCTTCCCTTGTTCGGGACACATCAAGATTAACTGTAGTTAGTGCTGTCCGGCATCCAGTCCAGGTACACGTTTTTCATTATCTGAACTCTCCATCTGACTCTTACCAGTAACAAAAATAATGCCAACACTGCTACTATAGTATAGGTCATGACTTTAGGTTTTGTGTGACAGTTCAGGAGTTGGAAGTGAAAGTAATAAGAGTAATGAGAGACAAATTCCCTTTCAGTAATAGTCAACCACATGTACAGGTAGTTATATAGTAGAGAGAAAATAGCAGATTGTTGTCAGTAACTTTTGTTTATTTTTAGACTATAAGGAGACTTTTGGTGAACCCAGAAGACTCTCTACAAGGAATTATCCTGAGGGTAAGCTGTTTGAAATTAAGTTAAATTTTCTCCATTCTGCTCCAGCCACAGATAAATTGTAGCAGAAAAAGGATAAAAATCTGAGATGAGTCAGTGTCTTGCTCAGACAAAAGCTGAATGAACTGAGAGGTCTATACGATTTTTATAAAAATGATTCAGTGAGTTTTATCCTTTACGGGCCAGATATATTTCAATCTAAAAGAGTTGATTAGTGAACTTCCAAGCCAATGTTGTATAAAATAGCTGTGAAACTCAGTCTAGCTACAGAGGTGTGTCAAAGTCGGAAAGTTGAAAGTCGAAGTTGAATGCCGTATTTCATTTAGGTTAAATTTATGTCTTTACAACCTCATTAAATAGTCTCTTTGCCAAAGAAAGCATTAGTGGTGCACCAATTACAGACACTAGCTGTTAGGAAGATGTGATCACAGATTTTCTAACATCTCTGTCTTTCTTACAAAAGCCAACTTTAGAGAAACACTTGCGTGAGATCAGTGTTGCTACAGCCAACACCAAGCGGAACAAAGGAATGTATAGGAATCTCTTATTTTACGGGCCTCCTGGCACAGGGAAGACCATGTTTGCAAAGGTCAGTGTAAAAAAAAAATATATATATATATATTGTAATATTGTTCACTCCCATTAGTAAACCTGAAAATGTTAACCACTCAAGTGAAAGCTCCCAATGATTACATTCTTATAGCTGTGTTCAGGTTGCTTTTGAGTCGAGTTTTATGTGCATAAGGAAGTGCTTACCACATTCGAAGAGTTTTAAATCTAAAGGATGTGTTTTCAGAGCCTGGCAAAACACTCGGGTATGGACTATGCCATCCTCACTGGTGGCGACGTTGTGCCAATGGGAAAAGAAGGCGTCACAGCCATGCACAAATTGTTCAACTGGGCTGAGACTTCACGAAGAGGGTGAGTCGGAAAGAATATTAATACACTTGGTAACTTATAAAACATCAGTACGACCGCGTACTATTAAATGAAATTGATATAAATTAAGTCGTGTAGCAAAACGAGGACACATTTTGGCGGCAACACTACTCGCACGCGCATGTTTCCTAAATGTTGCTCCGTTTTGCCACGCGCGAAACGCAATGTTGCCGCCACAATGTGTCTTCGTTTTGCCAGGCCATTAGGCTACGCACTGTAAACACATGGAGAACGTACGTTCATAAACAAAGAAAAGAGAAAAGAAAAAAGCTCAAATATTTAGCATTGCATTATTTTCTTCACAGTCTTCTTCTATTTGTGGACGAAGCAGACGCCTTTCTAAGGAAACGTAACCAGGTAAAACGTTTTAAACTTAGTTCGAGTAGTATTATTTGATGGCTGCTGTGGGAAGCCACCGGGTATTCAACCGAGTATGTTGTAGTGTTTCACGAGCGAGGGGATGAGCACAAAATCGTTTATTTCACGATTAAAACAGGCTTGACGCTACTTCAAGCGCAAAGGTTATCAGTGCTTTTCCTTTCCTTATGTCGCTCGTTTTCACTTGACGCAGACATACGAAAACGAACGACAAAAACGAGATACATTGAGGCATGTATATCCTGTGCTTGCGTCACTTGGAATGTCTGTGATTGGTTGGAAGTTGTGCATCAGCGTGGAGGCTGTTCTCTCGGCAAACATACGGACAAAGCTCAGACTAAAACCAGTAAACATCTCAAAAGTGTTCATATTAAAAATAAAATCATTCTGTTTACGTGGGTTTTTTTCGCTTCTGTTAACAGGAGAAGATCAGCGAAGATTTAAGGAGCACTTTGAACGCCTTCTTGTATAGAACGGGAGAATCATCACGCAAGTATGACAATGACGAATGGATGCTTTGTAAATAAGTGTTCTCTTTGCCTATCTACTTTATCTGTAAGTAAAACTCACGGCTGTGCCTTTTTTCTTTTCTTTTCTTTCTTTTTTTTCTATTTTTTCTATTTTTTTTTTTTTTTTTTTCAGGTTTATGCTCGTCCTGGCCAGTAACCAGCCAGACCAATTTGACTGGGCTATCAACGATCGCGTGGATGAGATGGTGGAGTTCCAATTACCGACTCTGGAAGAGAGGGAGAGGCTGGTTAGGCAGTATTTTGAAGAGTATGTCCTCAGGCCGGCGACCACGGGCTCAAGGAGCGGGTAATTTGTATTTGCGTTTAAAGTTCGAAGCCAAATCTCAGAAAGTATATATCAGAGTTATTGACTCCTGTTTATCATTAACTGTTTGCTTTTGTGAGCCTCCACACAAACACAGACATTTATGGCAAAAAAGCTCAATTATTTTGTCAATTTCTCTTGCAGTCGCCTAAAGATTGATAACTTCGACTTTAGTGAGAAATGCCGCCAAATCGCGGAACTTACGGAAGGCTTGTCTGGTAGAGAGATTGCTAAACTAGGAATTGCGTGGCAGGTAAGTGAAACCTCTAAACTCGTCTTTTGTAGAAAGTAAAAGTTTTCCTTTATACCGACTGTTTTCCGCTATTCCTCGTTCCACTTCTTTCACTCTTTATCCCTTGTCTCGTTGGTGATATTGTGAATACGCTGCACTGGTCGATACGTGGTCGGTTATAGTCGGTATCGAGAGAGGATGAGTCGATATGTGGTCGTTACGTGGTCGGTACAGGTAGGTAACATGGTCGGCAGTCGGTAAAACTTCCCACGTGGTCGGTATGATCCAGCACAAAGAAAGCAATTAATCATACATTTATATAAAAACAAGGAAGGAAGAAAGGTACCGCCCACACGGAAAGTTATACCGACCACGTGCCGACCATGTTACCTATGCTAGCGTCTCCTGTGCAACAGGCCCTTGCATTTGTCCGCGCGGCTTGTTGTCCGTGTGACTCGATTCGCGCGCGCTTCCCCGTAAAGAAAGGCGCATGTTGTGCAGGCTACGTTGTCACTGGCGGACGTATCTTTGTGCTTGCGTGCACTGGCGTTGCTCTTAAAAAACACGCTTGTCAACGGCTTATCTATAATATTGTCCTCTTTCTTACTAACGGGGAGTCACCAGGTACTACCATCAATTCCAAAAGTGCCACCTTAATTTGTTCCGTACTATTACGGCAATTGGCTCAATTTCTCTGCCTTTTGTAACTGTTCCACTCCAGGCTAGTGCTTATGGCTCGCCTGATGGCGTTCTGACGATGGAAATGATGGATGAACGTGTACAAGACACAGTTAAACAGCATCAACAGAAAGTGGACTGGCGCTCTGAAGATGGTGCTGTCTACGACTATACGAGTTCATCTAAAGGCGCTAAAACTAAATCTACGAACTCTGTAGACCCACTGACCGCGTAGGAATATTCGCCGAGCTGCAGTGAAGAAACCTGGGGGTGACTTATGCTCTAAGGTCGTGTGTGCTGGTTACAGCCTGGTGCTGAACAGAAGAATTCATTCCAAAATCTAATTCGAACTCAGGAGGAGGTCACGTCTTTTCTTCTTGTTTTTCTTCGACCTTAGATCATTTGTTGGGGTTAGGTTTCGGTTTTTACTTCAAGATTACTGTTTGTGCATGAATCTCCCAGTTATACAGTGAACAAGGCCAATCAACTGGAACTGCGGCACATAGCTGTGTTTTAGGTAACTTTAACTCTCTTGTTACTAAGTACAGACAAGATGCAGGTCTTATAAGTTTGCATATTTTATTATGAATTCTAGTTTTGCTTCATTCTTATACACAAGAAAAGTGAAGACATTAAAATACTCCTTTGTTTCACAACGGTTTTGGGACAACTACACAACCTGCATTCTTTACAAGACAAGTACAAAAATAGTATAATTGTGCAATCAAATCTAAGAAATCAGGAAATGCATGCAGCAGATTTACAGTGCTTGTTTTCTACACCTTGGTGAACAAGAGAAGGTAAGAAGGCTAGGAAATGATAAGGGGCTTTACAAAACCAGTGGACCAGTGGAAAAGACTGGTAAACAAAATAAATAAATAAATTTGTTGGTACAGGGGATAAAAACAAGGAGGACAGAAAAGACCAAAAATAGAAAAGAAGTGGGAAGAAAATGGGAATTGAAATTGATAATGGAAGCCAGAGGGTGGGGGTGGGGAGGGAGAGTGGGGATGATGATGATGAGGTGGTACTGAAATGAAAGGCCTGGTTACACAAGTGTCCCACTTCCACTTGATGGTGAATAGACCACAGAGTGCAAAACCTGGGCAGCATCTGCTCGGCCCATGGCCAGAAGCTCCTGGTGCAGTCGGGCTGCAGTGGAGCCTTGCTGGGCACCCCAGTCCTGCAGCAGTGACTGGGTGGCCTCTGTGGGTTGCAGCTTGTAGTTTGCAACCTGCTGCTGAGTGAAGCCGAGGCGCCCAGCAAGGTGGAGCCAGTTTCTGGCTGATGGTGGATTTAGCAACTCAGCCAGGTCATGTATTACTGAGGCTGGAACTTCACGCAGCTTCAGCTTGAAATCTGCAAGATCATCAAGCAAGATATGAAAGAACATGTTAGTTTTGTTAATCACCTAATGAGTGTCCCGGTCCAAATCAAGAAAACATGAAATGATCCTCTCAACAAACATTGATATGGACACTGATATTAGAATGTATTCATTGAGAGCTTTCATGTGAGTGATCATGCCTTTTGGTTTCACTTGATAGTTTAGGGAGCAGTGCTGGGCCCAGTATTTCAAAGCGCGATTAGGCTAATCCTGGATTAGGTCTAAACTTTTCTTGTCATTTTTTTAGCCTGAAAACGTGAAAGTTTCGTCCACAACAACTTTCTTGATAATGTTTTAAACTGGAACAAGCTTTCTAATCCATCTTTGAACAAAACCAAGCAGTTTAATGACAGAGAGGTCGAGAGAAAGAATTTGTTAATCTTGGATTGGCTTAATCAACCTTCAAAAAACCGTAGAGGCTGAGTCAAATATTGCACCTTGGGCAGGGAAAATACACACCTCCAAACCAAAGAAGTGACACATCAGAACCTTCAGCACTTGCAAGAGTACCATGGGTGAAGTTCCGAAATCTTGACCTGAAGGTGTATTTGTATGCTATTACTGCTGCAATGATCAATATCACCAAACTGAGGCCAAAGATTACTGTCAGTGCCTTGAAAACAGGTGGTTCGTCCACATAGACAATTACTGTAGCAGGAGGGCTAGGATGTGCAGCTTCAGTGGCAAGTGATGGCAACTCTGTTCCTGACAAGGAATAATGATAGTTTATTAATTATTGATAATATATTGTTGTGGGAGCAAATTAAGCTAACTTATTACACTTGTAAGGTAGGTATTCTTTATTTTTTTTTATTCTTTTTATTTTTTTTTTACCGGAGGGGAGTCCTTTATTCTGACCCAGAAGCTGGGAAAACATTTGCAAGAATGGTAAACCACTTTCCTCATTCCATGCTAAAGTGTGTGTCGTAGAAAAAGCTTGCTACTGGAATTTCATCCTCAATGGTTCTCAATCCCCTCATCCTCCTCTTTTCATTAAAGTAAACTGTCACTGCATAACATTTTGATAGGCCTCATGGGAGCCTTGGGTATTGCTTACCAAAGATGGAAGTGGAACTTGTTACTGTGGTGCTGCTTTCAGTCAAAGCTGAGGTGGAGGATGATGTGCTGCTGGTTTGTTTGACGATTTCCTAATTTCAAATTGATAAAGAATAGATAATATTGTTGAGTATATCCTAATCTTACACTTATTTGAAGAATATGTCTAATGATTAAACTAAGCTGGACCTAGCCTGATTGCGGGCTCTCTAACTCCAATAACTGAACAAATCCAGAGACAGTCTCCCTTTCTCCCCTCCCCTCCCCTCACGCCTTGTACTAGTTTGATTGGCAAATGTTGTAGGAATCTGCATACTTTTCCCATACAAATCAACTTGTATAATGCTATGAACCTGTCTAAAAAGATTTCCAGAACTTCAAGTCTGAAATCATCCATGGGATTATTTGGCAGTGAATTTGGTCGTGTGACCTCTAGTTACACAAAGGCCTGTATTTGGAAACTCCTGCACTTGGTGCTAAAATTTGAACTTTATAACAATCAGGAAACATTAATGGACTCACCCCTGCCTTCTTGCAAACAGTGTTGTTTTTATGGGTGCAGTTTGTTGCAACAAAGAACCCATCAGGACAATGAGAACAGTCCTCGCAGTACGACACATCTTCATTATAGAATTTGCCAGGACGACATTCACATGTTAGATCTTTTGTACTGGAACAAGGATGAACTTCTCTCCGTTTACCATCACAGACTGGGGTACATTTTTTGCATTCCTTATTTTTATTTTTACTATCCTGGAAGTATCCAGGGGTACAGTCTTTGCAAACAGTTTCATTTTCTTTAGTGCACTCCTTCACCATGAATTGTCCTGCACTGCACAACGTACAGCAAATTTCCAGAGTGTTGTTTGATGAAGTTGGAGGTTTAAATAAATATTGCTTCTGTGGGTCACAACAGCTAGTAGCTGTAATCAGGACCTATGGAAACATTGGAGGTGTATTAATAATATTATTGTTACGTTTTTCCGAGTGAAGATAGATTAACGGCCGCAGTCGCAACAAAAGCACCAGCGCAGATCAGAGAGAGAATCAACTGGTTTATTTTTAGGAATGTGCTACTCAGATTCGATTACATTACGCAAGAACAACGTGGCGTCTGCCAGCGGTCAATCAAGATGAATCATTAACCTACTAACTAACGTATTTCGTTACATTATTATTAACATTGTGGGACAGTATTAAAAGATATTCACAAAAAAAATCACAGACTGTTGAATGCTGTATAAAACCACGCCCAACATATTTCAAAATGTTCACAGCTAATTGTCACAAGGAACTAAACGTTTATCACATCTTCCAATGGTTTTCTCTTGCTCTTTGTCTATGAGAACGGAAGAGGACAATATCTTAATCTAAAAATCGACTGTTAAATCCGATTTTATATAAATATACCACCGGTATTGTATCAAATGCTGGCCCGATATTGCTCCACAGACAAAATCATATCCAATCCTACTAAGGTAAAAAATAGCGTGCCGAAAGAAGCCAAACCGATTCCGAATTAGCACATTTTTGTGTACAAAAAGTGTACAAAGTTAAAATAGTATTGTCTTGTATAAATTAACCAACAGTGGAAATTAAATAAATGGTTGTCGAGGGATACGTTTAAAACTTCGTTTACCAAAATGTAGACAATACAACGTATTTAAAATCATCAGCAGGGATTGACAAACCGCGGAATTGGCAAAGCGACAACGTGTTGTTTACACAAGTGCAGAAAGACAGGTTAAATTAAAAGTCCCGGTTAAAGTTCAGATCGATCGAGGCAACACCTGGTCCAAAAATGCCCTTCCGTTGTCTTTGTGTATGGCGATAACAACATCACATAATTAAAGCTGTTCGGTTGAGAGAGGAAAGAAGAAAAACGCCGCGCGGTTTTGCTTGGCCCGCCTGAGTGGTTTGTATCACACGGACGGGCGCACCCCCGGCCACAATTAATTGATTTTCCGTGCAAACCAAACATTCACCGACTTCATTACTACTGAACGATCGCTTTAACTGTTGCAATTGTTTCTCTCTTGAAAAGTACAATGGATTTGGGCAAGCGCACCTGCTGTCTTCAGGGCCGGATTTCACGGCTGCTGAGCACGTGGGTGTATGATTAACACGATGATTGTACAAAGGCGAATTGGTACAAGCTTTTCAACGGCGAATTACGATGCGATTTCTAAAGCTTTTAAATCAAATGCGATTACGTCAAATAACACGGAAAAACAAGAAACATATCGGGGCAATTATTGCTGTTGCGGGTCGATCGATTACTGAATATCCCCGTGTTGTGACGTAAATTGCTGACAATAACAAAAGCAAATGTTCTTAATGAGCACACAGTCTTACCGTGAAAATCAGTAAACTCCTCAGAAAGCGATTCATTTCGGGGCAGCGTTGATCGCGAGAAAAGAAGAAAATTTGCAAAAGTATTGCAGCCTCAGCAAATTCCTATTTGGATCAACAAAATTCCTATTTTTCGCTAACCAATCAGAACGCGCCTCCTGTGGGCATGTTCGAACATGATTGGAGTACTTTCGGCCCCACTCTTGCCTCGATTGGAAAGGAACCGGAAGAGCTTGAGGAGGGCTTTCTCTTGTTTTGAAACAAAGGCAAAAATGCGAACTTTAAACCATAGAAATATACATGTATACGTGAAAATTACGGTTCACTGATTTTTGGTTAGTTTCTAGACTGCTGTGCAGTCCCTTCTTTCTCTTCCAACCAGTTAGCAATGGATCCATGGCCACTTTTGGGGAGAGGGAAAGAGAGAGAGAGAAAAGCAGGAAGTGAGAAAGAAAAAAAAATGTATATATATATATTTCATCATCTTCAGTTAGGGGTGAAATTTTCGAGTCTGTCTCCCTGAAATAGCATTCCTTGCATTTTTCGGGTACCCATATATTTTTACAGATTTCAGTTAATTTCTAATAAATTATTTATATAACTAACTCAATGAAAATTACAGTGTGACTTTCTCGGAAACCTCATGGGCTGATATTTTAAACAAGGTTTAGACCACGGTTAAGAAAGTCCTGGTCTAAACAAGATTTAAACAACAGCCATGCTTAATGGACAATGGCCAAACGTTGTCTTTGTAAACTGACTCCAATCCATGTTCTAAAAATGCAATTTAACGTTTTACTAATCCAGTTTTACAGTGTCTGTTTAAACTTTAATTTAGCGATAAACCAGGTCTATTAGTTAGGCTTTGTTTAAAAAATTGGCCCCTGATCATAGTCCTGAATCCTGTCCCTAAAAATCAACAAACCATTCTGTTCTTAGTTGAATCCTGTTTCATTTTTATCTGTAAATATTTAAAACCAGCCATAAGATATGCCAAATCTGGAAAGCTTACTGAAGACTCTGAATAAAAACAGTTCACAAATTATCTCCTGATCATTGATCCAAACCATCTCTACCCTAAACCTCTCTACAACCTTATCTTTCACACCAATACACACATGACCCAACCTATTAAAGCCCCTTTCCATCCCCATGCCCCACACACACACACACACACACAAAAATTAACATTGAGACAGAAATATTTTATGTTCACAGCATTCATTTTATACCAGCCAAAGAAAACCATTGTCACAAGGCTTTGGTTCTGTACAATACTTACATACATCTAAAACTAATAGAGTTTTACAAGAGATGTGCACTTCTCTCCAAGGGCCAATAACATTTATCATTTTACAAGAAAATTGTTTTTTTCAAGTTGGAATAGTTCTCCCACTCGGCTAAACTTCAATCCAATACCACCCAGCCAGTACGCATATTTTGAGATCTATATCAGTCTGAAACGTTTTACAGATGTTTGTCAGATTAAAGTCGGTTTACTGGATGGCGTTTGAATGATGGCCCAGCTTGTAAAATACACCATCTAGTTCATGTTTATTAAATTGGCCCCAGGACTCAAAAGAATAAAACTTCACTTGCAGACTCTTCCAACCATTAAAAAATAGATGAGTGATGTGGTGAGACTGCTGATTGTACTGGACTAGTTCAATCAGTCAATCATTTACTATTAAAAGCCTTGTTCTCGAGACTATATGGTATATTTTTTCGGTGAAAATGAAGGAGAAAATCAGGGTTGGTCAGCTCTTTGGGAAAATATGAATGGGTTAACCCTTTCACTCCCAAGCTTAAAATACAAATTCTCCCAACCATAAAATAAGAAAATGTATGAGTGATGAAAAGAGAATTTGTTTTAATCAGCTGTTATTTAAGCAAGGTATCAAATGCCAAATTCTCCAAACTTTATGATATATCTCAGGTGGGAGACTGAAAAGAGAACATTTAAGTTGATCACTCTTGGGAGTGAAAGGGTCAGGTCAGACCTCCTCAAGGTATAACAAAGATCTTGACACGAGGCCTGCATCTTCTGTAGTCAGCGACATATCTGTGAACACTTGTCGAGGGACTACACTTGTACAGAACTGGCAAGGAGGCAAAGGTCCATCAGTAACAGACTGAGCAAAAGCAAGAACATCACCTAAGGTGTCTGTGTTTCGAAACCAGCGCTCATGTCTAGAACCATCCAACAACTTGACCGCTAGCTTCAGTCTGCCTTGGTCACTATCTGGTGGCTCATCTGGCACTTGATTGTTAGAGAGATGGGTTATATTTAGGTCTTGCAATGAGATATCACCACTGTCACTTAATGAACTTGCAGTAGAGGCACAGGTTTTAGAAGGTTTAGGAGAAACACCACTCTCGCCATCTCCCACAGTAGGATAGTTAGACCCAATTGAAGGTAAAGGTTTGTACTTTGAAAATGAGACCTGTGACTGCAGAGGATGAGGTAGCGGTGCTTTATCAGTGTCTGTCCCCGTTGTAAAGTCGGCAGACCTTGAACGGCCTTTGTCTGACATAGGTCGACTCCTCCGTGACTGTGGCCTTGATGGAGGCCGAGATGGTGGCCTTGGACTGTACGTGTTTTTGTAGTTCAAGTCATCACCTATGCAAATAGCATTTTGCCGGGTCAGTTCACAAGTGCTTGATCTTCTGCGTATGTCGCTATCAACTGAAGTACTGGTTATGGGCCTATGCCCAGAAGGAGGCCTCTGTTGAAGTGCATTATTTGAACAGGCAGGGATATCCACTGATTTACCAGTCCCTGGCCTGTTTCCACAACGTGATGGAGGTCTTTGGCCTTTCATGCCTGTCATACATAAAAAATATCACCATTTGTGCCAGAAAGATACCACATACTCTCATTTAATTCTCCTAATTTAACCTTCACTGGGAAAAAAATGTATAATGAGTAGTATTAGGAGGATTGATGATGTGACCAGTTTGAGCCCAAGCAAATGTGGATTGTTTATTAAACAAAGTGCTTCTGAAGCTTTCAACACGTAAATCTATCTCGAAAAAACACCAATTTGTAAATCTGTTGTTGGAGGACAACGTACGTATTTTGATCGTCGAAGATGATCCTCACATCAGCTATCCAAGGCGATGAAAACAGCTGAATACATGTGGTCCATACAAATTTGACCACACAAATTTATGTTTACCCGTGTAAGCATCAACAAACAGCTGACATAAGTCACAGACCCTCACCTCTGCTGAAAATCTTGTCACTCGCTGGCATTGCCTTCCTGTTTGAGTCATCGATTATTGTTCGTGGGGTGAAGAAGTTCCTCTTGAAATCTACGCATGCAGGGGCATGTTTTTAAAACGTTTTTTAACGGACAACACTAATCGCCCGCCATATTGTTTGGGTCCATCCAAGGCGATCCGACAAATTTCCGGTTGGTCCTCGGCAAATCAACACTCGGTTCGGAAAAACTCAGAATGTTGTTTGAAAAAAAATTGCTCTCAAAAATTGATTTATTAACACAAACATGAAAGAATAAGCTTTCCTGGGTCTTTTTTTTTCTTCAAAACATTTGAATAAACAGTTTGTTGAGAGATCCCGAACAATTATCGACATGATTTAGCAGCCCCAGTCCCTCACGTCACCCACCGGAAACTGAGGTTGCCGGACAGGTTGCCGAAGTTCACAAGTTGAGTCGTTTGACCGCTTCACGGCAATTTATTTGACATTCTTCGTCTGCTACACTGCGTATTTACCTTAAGATATGGCAGACGAAGACTGGGCAGCTGAAGCCGACGAACAAGAAAAGCGTTTGACCGGCGGGGTAAGTGTCAGCGAGAAAAAGCTGCCATCCAAAAAACACGTGCTGACTTTCTTCACTATCTTTTCGACAAATCATCGTCATGTTAATGAGTACTGAGAATGTTGGATGTGTTGCATTTTGTGCGAGGGTAAACGAAAAAGCATTGCAACGTAAGCATTTATTATCTTGTTCGGTTTGTAAAGTGAAAGTGTGACAAGAGGGGTGTTTCATTCGTATTCTCACAAACTACTAGCAGATGCACATCTCATCACGTAATGAAGCAGATGCTGCAGTTGTACGGTCTGCTTTATACCGAAGAGACTACTGAAGACCAAGATCAACGTCTTAGTTAAACCCAAAGTAATGATAAACAACTCTAACCTAAATAAAGTAACACAGCCAATCCTACTGTCACCTGATTTTCAGGCGTCTTCAGCTTGCCCGCACGCTCCTACTCCCCTCGTTGTCTGATTTACCGAGCTGCATTTCTTGTTCTGGCCAGTTTTTTTCAATTAGTCACAGAGAACTTTGAAAAGTGAGTTATGCAAGGAATGTTCAAGCAATGTGGCAGGGATGTTGGAAAAGCTGGTTTTTCCAACAGCCTCATCAAGCTCCTGTGCCGCATCATGTAAGCATTGCAAGCATACCTCATTTCTTAGAAAAAAGGAACTTCTCTGTGATTGGTCAATAAAAAACAAGAGGCCAGGACAAGAAATCAGAAGATCGGGGGAGGCAGTGTATGGATGAACTTGAGACGAGTGAAAAGCAGGCGAAGCCATTCCTTGCTAAAACCTTTAACACACCCAATTTTATAGGTTGACAAGCTGAACATTGGATCCTCAACACCATCATCAAAGTCTGCTCCACCACCTGTGGCGGGAACACCTGCAAAGGCTCAGAATGGTTCAAAAGAAAAGTCTACTATACCCTCTGAAGCTGATGAAACAGATGGTGATGCATCAATGAGTTTTAGGCACTGTAGAAATATGTTTTGACCTTACTGTCTGAGTCAGCAGTCATTGCACAAAAATTAGAAACAGCTAAATTTTGAATATTTCATAGTTATACAGAAAACTTGTTATTTCGATGTAAAGTCTAAAAGAAATTGTTCACACACATACACAAACCATTCAAAAGCATGTGATCTGTACATGTAGTTTATAGCAACTTGGCAAAATGAATGCTGACCAACAAAATGTATTTACACAGGGCCTGAATTTTAATATTGTTGTAGCTAGGGTGTCATCATTTTTGTGGGAAATTGAGGATTTTTAGACACAGACATAAAGTGTATTTGTGAGTTTCAGTGGCCAGGAAATGTAGCATCATAAAAGATTGCCAGGTTTAGGGTTTTTTTGCTCCACCTGTAAAAAGGGCTGTTTTAGATGACTTTCAAGAATCTAAACCAAAGTAACAACAGTTGTTGTAAGAAAACACTTTCAACCAAGCAGAAGCCTAAGTAATTTGGTTTTACTTTGAAGAAGAGACCAATCAGCAGTGTGAAGAAACACCATCACCACTAGCTTGCATGAGGGATTGCAACTTGGTTTTTCACATTTTAAAAAATTGTTTGTTTGTTTGTTTTTTTTTTTGTTTTTTTGTTTTTGTTTTTTTGTTTTTTTTTTTTCAGTTAGTCCAGCAACTCTGGCAGAATCTTCCATGCTGACAAAGCTTCTTAGAAACAAACTGGTGCCCACAAAGGCTGAAGTGCAAGTTCAGCAACAGGACCCAAACTCCCCTCTGCATTCTGTGAAGTCATTTGATGAGCTTCCTCTGTAAGTTCCCATCAAAAAATGTGTCTGTCTGTACAGCATGTCAGTCTGTATTTATGTTTCTTTGTGTCTTTTATGTGTTTCTGTTTGAGTCTGTAATGGATTTTGTTATCAAAATCTCTGTCTCTCTTTTTTGCTGCCTCTTAAGTTTCCATCTGTCTAGGTTTTTTCTTCTCAGCCTTCATAAGGATGGTGAACAAGGTACCTAGAAAATCGTGAGTCTCCAAAAGTTTTGGTCTTATATCGGAATCTTGGCACCCTTTTAGATGAGTCTTGGAGTCTCTTTTTTTTTTTTTTTTTTTTTCTGATTCTTTGCATCTCAGAGTTGTTAAAGTCTTTTTCTTGGATTTTAAACAAGGGTCTTGGCAAGTCTCAAATTTTACCATTCACCACCCCTCTTTATATTTCTTCCTGCAGAATGTGTGTTTTTCTCAGTCTGTTCTTTCTGAGAGTTTCTCCAGGTCTCTGTTCCTTTGTGTATCCTGTGCATCTCTCTTTCTCCTTTGATTCCTTTTTTCTCTGTTTCCTCTCTCTGTGTGTCATTCTGTCTGTTTGTTCTCTATTTGTGCCTGTGTCTCTTTCTTTGTGTTGTCAATTTCTCTTTGTCATCGTGTTCTCTCTCTTCCTTCTGTCTCTCTTTCTCCAAACTTTTTAATATGCAATTTTCCTTTGTAGGTCAGCTCCCCTTCTGCGTGGAGTTTATGACATGGGCTTCAACAAACCATCAAAAATTCAAGAAACAGCTCTTCCTATGCTTTTAGCTGACCCGTAAGTGAGACATAGGCGTGATGTATACTATAAACCGTAGTGAGAAATGGTAGTTTGATCAGCCATCACAAGAACAAGTTATCAAATGCTAAGCCAGGTTCTTGTCAGAAACTGAAGAGAATGTTGAAGAGTTGATGGAGAGGACAAGGCTAGAGGTACATCAACATTCATAAGTTTTCTTGTTCATTTTTCAGGCCTAGCAACATGATTGCCCAGTCACAGTCAGGGACGGGCAAGACAGCGGCTTTTGTACTGGCCATGCTGAGCAGAGTGGATGCAACAAAAAGTTACCCTCAAGTGAGTAGGAATGGTGTACAATGACAACAGCAACACTGATGATTATGATTTAATGTAGTTACAGTGGTGGTCATGTTGATAATGGTGATGATAATGATGATGATGATGATGATGATGATGATGATGATGATGATGATGATGATGGTGATGGTGATGGTGATGGTGATGGTGATGGTGATGGTGATGGTGATGGTGATGGTGATGGTGATGGTGATGGTGATGGTGATGGTGATGGTGATGGTGATGGTGATGGTGATGGTGATGGTGATGGTGATGGTGATGGTGATGGTGATGGTGATGGTGATGGTGATGGTGATGGTGATGGTGATGGTGATGGTGATGGTGATGGTGATGGTGATGGTGATGGTGATGGTGATGGTGATGGTGATGGTGATGGTGATGGTGATGGTGATGGTGATGGTGATGGTGATGGTGATGGTGATGGTGATGGTGATGGTGATGGTGATGGTGATGGTGATGGTGATGGTGATGGTGATGGTGATGGTGATGGTGATGGTGATGGTGATGGTGATGGTGATGGTGATGGTGATGGTGATGGTGATGGTGATGGTGATGGTGATGATGATGATAATGATGATGATGACGATAATGATGGTGATGATGATGGTGATGGTGATGATGATGGTGGTGATGGTGATGGTGATGGTGTTGGTGATGACAATGATGGTGATAATGATGATGGTGATTAATATTTATTTTTTTGGTAAAGGAATGGTTAGGATGATAGGGATAGTGGTGATGGCGATGATGGTCATGGTTGCGGTCATGATTACAGTATGGTCATGACACTGATCAAATAGCTAATTATTATGATGGTGATGATGATCTGATCAAGCCTCTTTTTTCCCCAGGTCCTATGTTTATCTCCAACTTATGAATTGGCACTGCAGACTGGAAAAGTTGCTGAGCAAATGGGAAAACACTGCCCTGAGATCCAAATTGGTTACGCTGTAAGGGGCGAGAGAGGTACAGTATCTAGTAGATATTGTGTGTATGTGTGTGTGTTAATGAGGGTATTAATTTTTTTTTCTCTTTTATTCAGTGGCTCGTGGACACAGGAGTACAGATCAGATAATATTTGGGACACCAGGGACCTTGTTGGACTGGATCATGAAACTCAGAGTTTTTGATCCCAAGAAAATTAGAGTGTTTGTCTTGGATGAAGCAGACATCATGATTGCCATGCAAGGTCACCAGGATCAGTCCATCAGAATACAGAAGTAAGTTGCTATTTTATGCAGTAGATGGTGTTTGGAAAGAGTACATTCTTAAATTGATCTTGTAGGGTAGGGGTGGGGGATATTAAAAAGATGAGATGACAACAAAATGCTAAGTTGAAATACACCACCAAGCATCCAATACAGCACCATTTTGTCGTTTTACAATAACACATCAGTTTCTCGCTTTGTGATTGGCTAATTTTCATTATCAATAAGAGGACAGACACATAAAATTGAGTGCTGACAACAGTGATTTGGACGAAGAAGGTGAATTCAGCTTCAATTTTACCTCCAGTTCTTGCAAAAGCGACATTCGGCATTTGAAGAACCAGAAGTGTTCAGAGGCCAATTCCTGGAGCTTTGTCTTGAAATTGTCGAGAAAACCGCAGCAGAAAAGCGTCTAGTTTCATTTCTTTCCAACTTCTTTGACAAAATTTTATTTTGCACGCTCGAAATGCTCACGTCAAACTGTCACTTTTTGGCCAATGAAATGTCTTGAATTTGAACCTCGACCAATTAGAAAGCAGGAAAAGTTGTTGACAACATTTCGGTCAAATCGAACAAAATCCAGTTTTCTTGCGTGTTTTCCCCGCGTCGTCGCTTGAGTTTTGTTATTGTAAAAAACAAATTGACGCCAGTTCTTTATGTGTCTGTCCTCTTATTGATCATGAACATAAAACATATAAAAAACACACATAAAAAACTGACGTCAATTTGTTAATTTCTCTCTAATTTTGGTGCTCACAGTTGCCAGGATGAAATATGGGGAGGGAAAGGGGAGGTGATGGAGTTGGTGGGCTTATTTTGAAATTGACCTTTTGGAGGATGGGGGGCTTATTAGAACATTTACGGTATGCAAAAAGGGTGCGGACTGGGAAAGAACAGCACATAAGTTTGACCCTTAAAAGGGAACCATCAATCTACAAGCAAGAACATATGTTTGAGACTGGCATCTCTGTGCAATTTCAATGTTTATGTAGTTATAAAGTGAAGCTGGTAAGGCCAGATTGTCTTTTCCTATACAAATCTCTTCAAATTGATATGTAACTTTGCTGGTTTTTAAGCTACAACACACATTTCTGCATCTGTCAATAGTTTTGTTGCTCATAATTTCTTTTCAAGATTTAGCAGTGCTGAAAAACATAGGACATACCTTTTTGCATAAGGTGTATAGTGTAAATTGCTGCTGAAAATGGTTCATTTTGCCTCTTCCCAGGAGTCTCCCCAGGGATTGTCAAATGTTGCTTTTCTCTGCCACTTATGATGAGCCGGTCATGAAATTTGCCAAAAAGATTGTGCCAGATTCAGTGGTTATACGCCTCCGCAGAGATGAGGAAAGTCTGACAAACATCAAGCAATTTTATGTAGTGTGTCAGAACAAAGAGAAGAAGTTTGAGGCCCTCTCCAATATGTATGGTGTGCTCTCCATTGGCCAATGCATTGTCTTTTGTCATGTAAGTACACAATTCAAATTTTCCTAAGCAACACGAAATATGCACCCTTCAAAATCGTGAAAATTGACAAAGATTCTATGTAATAAGGTACCTTTTTTGTTTTATGCTATCTTTCTAGACCAGAAAATCAGTGTCATGGCTGGCAGAGAAAATGACCCAAGAAGGTCATGCAGTAGCGTTGTTGTCGGGAGAGATCACTGTTGACCAGCGACTGGCCGTACTGAATCGTTTCCGTGATGGCAAAGAAAAGCTGCTGATAACTACCAACGTGTGTGCCCGTGGTATCGATGTAGAGCAAGTGACTATAGTTGTTAACTATGACATGCCTGTAGATGTCGAGGGAAAGCCTGACTTCGAGACGTACCTACACAGAATCGGCAGAACAGGTCGCTTTGGCAAGAATGGCATCGCTGTTAACTTTATTGATGGCCAGCGGTCATTGAACATCATGAAAAGGATTGAAGAACATTTTGGAAGGGAAATAAGCCTTCTCCAAACTGACGATGTTGATGAATTGGAGAAGCTCACTTGAATGATACAAAGAAACAGGGAGGACTTTATGTTAGCTTTTAGAAATGTTCTTTGTGAAGGCACAGAGTGAGGAGTTAGGTTTACGTATCAGGATGATATAATATTGTTCATGTTTTATTAGTTTACAGAACATTTCCACTGTCATCTGTACAGTGAAGTTTGAAGGTGTTGAACCACTCTTGTTTGGTTCTGAAATAATAGTTACTGCAATGTTTTAGCTATTATACTTGGTTGATATCTACTACACAGTAGTTTCATGATACCACATAGTGGAGTTGCATGTAGGGTACAGTACATTGCAGGTTTTGATTTGGAATACTGTCTTGCAGACTGTCTTGGGTTTCAAAGTAAATGGCTTTAATACTGTCCACAGTTCAACAGTCAGGAATAATCCTCAAAGCCACTCAAGCCATCCAACTTTATCTGGAAAACAATTTTTCAGTGTGTTACATTTTGAGAGTGGAAGGGAACTTACCGACCTATTCATGCCATCAAAGATAATCTGAAGTAGTTACAGAACATTAACAGCAAAAGGTTAATAATAATAATTATTATTATTGAGATTTGTTTCTGTTGATAATATATTAATCTGAACTTTTTCTTTTTCACTGTTACATTTTAATTTGCAAACAATTCCAAAACTTGCATAGAATCCTGTGGCTTTGAATGAATCTAAATTTGGAGAAACACCGTTAATAAAGCAGTTTTACTGATGACATGTGATTGCTTTGGTTTTGCATTTGCTACACTTATGGACTGTTGGTCCAAAATAGTTTGGCAGCACTCTCTATTTCCCTAAAAACACCCATAAACCAAAAATATTTGGTTATTAGGTATAAACCTGTGAAAACAGTGCCCATCCATTAGTTTGAATCTAACATTGGGCAGCTGGATTCAACAAATTCAGCTCCCAGTTCAATATGAGGCAGTTGTTTTTGCAGGCTAACTGCCAATGGACAAGTGAATTGGAACTTGCAGAAAATAGCTTTTCATAATGGTAAATGGTATGAGGAAAAGCTAAAGCACTGAGTGGCTGTACTTCATGATATTTTTCTGTATTGATCTGAAGCTCACTGCCTTCTCAAGTTTGTGGATTAATGATTGATGTAAAGTACTCAATACTAAATCCTATGCTACTCTTGCTTGACAGCATCTTTCAAGTTTGCAGTATCAGCTGGAAAATTTTCAGTGGGATTGTTTTTTATGCCATCCTCTGCCATGGCTCCATTGTACCAGAGGGCCAGCAACAAGAGGGCATGAGAGGCATGCATGGAAAGGGAGCTGAAATCTGTGGATGGGTATGTATTCCAGCACAGTTCGATCACTCCAAGAACAAGAATTCTGTTGGTAGACAATATGACAAAATATGTTTTACTCTTTAACTATTATCCCTACTTCAATTTTCTCTTTTATTGAGTCACTCAGGATAATCATATATGGTAGAACCCAACTATCTCGACCTCAGTTATATCAAAGTCCGAACTATATCAAACAGAATCCATTTCCCTGGGTAGAACACTGCTATCTCAATTCCTGCTCCCGAACTATTTCTCATTTCCCTTGAGAGTTCAAATAGTGGGGTTGAGAAAGTTGAGAAAACTTGGCATTATCAATTCTGACTGCATCACTTGTACATTTTCTTCTTAAATGGTTGGGAGAATCTGCATTACGTACTTGACTGATGTCCATAGGGAAGTCCTCCACAAAAGATAGGGTAGCGTGTGAAAGTACCACACATAGAACTGGTAGTGAAGAGACCGGGCGTAGACCATGCCGATGAAGTTAGATATAAATAAAGTTGATACTATCTGTACACAGTGTTAAGGACAACAGGCCAATAACAACAGAACAATAGCTTCAGATAACAACACAATAACAGCATAACTATTAACTGTAGCTACTTCTAGTATTACTAGAAGTCAAGACTTAGATAATGGGAAGTCAAAGACTTGGATAACTAAAACAGATTCCTTGATGATCAATAATACCAAAGTAGTAAGTACCAAAAAAATCCTTGATAATACCTATTTATCTACATGTTAGATTTCTAGAGATAGATGGAAATCAACTATGATAAATTCAGTGATTTTTTCCAAGAAATGCAATAGATAGGGTAACCAAGTCCAGTAGATTTTTTCCAAGCAATAGATACTAGATAAACCAGATGTTTTTTGTAGCTTTCAGCAGACCTGGATTCAATATCTTTAACAAGTTTGTGACAACCAAGACATTTCATATACCTCGCACAGTATAAGATAAATAATAAACTCAAACATACCAGAAGGTACAATCAATATTATTTTGAAAAGGATATGATTAGATGTTAGCATTTGTCTGTGGAATGGTCTCCTGAAGTAGGTTTGAATACTGTCTGACTTTCTACGAATAAAGCAAGAATTAAATGGAGGTTAATGTTTAAACCCCAAAAATATCTAGTGGCCCATCTTAATAATATTCTGTGTCTATGATACATGTTGGTGGGTTGGATCATAAAATTCTGTGTTGATCATAGATTTTTTTTTCTTGAACCAGAATGGCTGGGATAATTAAAATTTCGTATTGTACAGTATTGGATATCTGTGCTTTACCTGGTCCACCTGTAGCTGTAGAACAACAGCAGTGTAACAACATGAGCCCCTAACAAACAAACATGGAAGTATCGATTGAGGAAAAACCACTCTGGAAGAAATCTCCAGTTGACTGTCCACTTAAAGAAGAACTGGCGACCCAAGTTGAAGGACCTTGTTATGTATCCTATGGGATTCTCCACCAAAAATGGTAAACCCAGAGCAACCTGAAAATATAAACAGTGAAGTGATGTCTGAGGTATAACCAAAGTCTGAGTGCCTTGATCTACAGAAGTAATGAACTTCAATATTTTCTCTTGTTTGCACACCCAGAGATCATGATACATATCTATCAACTTATGACACACACCAAATTCTGAAGCAATTAAAGATAAATCCTGCCTTACTTGCAAGGCTGCACATACGATCAACTTTGGGATAGTTTTCCAAAGACCAAATGATCTCAGCATCAAGACCAGAAGCCCTGGGGCAAACAGAAGGACGTTCATCTTCACACTGACAGCAATGCTGAAACACAGACAAGAAAACAGTTGGACACTCAATGTTATTTAAAGTAATACAAATCAATAAAACACTATAATTAGGTTATAAGGTGCTGACACATGAAACTCTGACCCTCTTCAAGATTCAAATTTATAGTTATATTTATAGTTTTAAGTTTGAGACTATGTTACCTATAAAAATAATATTCTTTGTCAGGTTTATCAGACTCATAGAAAACAATATTCAATATTGTATATTGATGTTTTTTTTTTTTTTTTTTTTTTTTCAAGCAACCATAATTGAAAAGGTTGCCATAATAAAATGCTCTTCATAACTGAGGGGAAACGCTTTGTACACAGGCTACACAAATTAAAGCACTTTGTTTTAAACAGGGTAGTGAAATTTATAAATTTGTGCCTTGAACAAGGTCATGGTTTGAGGGCCCTACCCAAACTTCAGTCAGGGTTTAGCATCTTTGACAGTCTGCAAATTATATATCCTGAAACCAACCTGAACAACAGGCAGCCCCAGTTCCAGTAATCACTTAGAAAGCAGTTGATGGCTAAGAACAAGAAAAACATGGCCACTGGGTCATTGAAGAGTCGAAGGATGTAAATGGAATGGATTCTGTAAGATGCACAGCACATAAATATAAATGCATAGGGAGGAACCTGAAAATGAAAGAGGAAGCCCGTGTTACATTATTGGTATTTGACATGTCTAAGGCAGGAGCTAAAGCTTTATCAGCCAAAAGCAAAAAATAAATAAATAAAAATGTTTCCTTCACTTGCCACAGCAGCTTTCTGATAAATAGCAAAGACAGATATCAGGGTGCCCAAGTAGAGTGCTGCGAAAATAAACTGTGCTGTTTTGATGTCTGTCCCCTTGTCAGTCAAATAGTACAGGCCACTGAATATGTAGACGAACCCTGCTGGATAACTGAAAAACAAACAAAGGGTTACATTATCTGGCCTGTTACTAATTAAAATAACGTGATTAATGTAAGCCTTTTCCTTTTAGCCCTTTTATTCCTAAGAGTGATCCACTTGATAGCTTGCTTATGTGACAGCTGATTAAACAATGATCTCACTACATCATTCATACATTTTCCTCTTGAATGGTTGGGAAAATCCACCTCACACTTTACATAGAAAAAAGCCTGACTTCCTTTGGGACTTCATGAACAAACAGCAGCAACTGCAGGTAAAAAGCTGAGTGAATTGCTCAAAACAGGAGCACCTCTACAAATATTCAGGTCAGAAATTCAGGCCGTATATCAATCTGGGTCCGTCTTGGCCAAGGGGTGGAACTCTCAGCGGGGTGAGGGGAGGGATGGGAAGGGGGCATATCAACTTTCAAACAAAAATAATAAATAGCTATAAAGTAACATACACAAGTGGTCCTGTAGCTCCCTTGAGCTTTGTGTAGTCATATGTTCCATTGAGCACCCCCTCCACCTCTTCCATGTAGGCTTCCCAGTCAATCTCTGTATCTGAATGACAGAGATTGATCAAAGACAAACTTCCCTCTCATTTAGAGGTTCAATAAAAAAAATATCAGGTGATCAGTCTATCAATTCTCCAAATATTTACTTGCACTAGTATCTAGGAAAGGTTGGGAGAATTTGGACATGGATATTTTGGAATCAGACAAACACTGTAGCCATGTGGGGGTGGGTTAGGGGCTATATTTAGAGGATGCTAGGATGCACAGGTAGGGGGGGACTAGATATCTAGTATTTGCTGTGCAAGAAAACAAAAAGAACAAACTCAGTGGATTTTCTTGTGTACGTGATTTTGTAAAGTATACGTAAACTAAATTAACATATATTTTTAATTCATGCATATCATATACTCACATTTTATCTTAAAAATCACCAATATGTTTACCACAAGTTCTGCCACCAACAAGAGTAAGGCTATCATCCAGGTCTTATTTGGGTCAAACAACAAGCTTTTCACCCACAAAATAAGTGCTCGGATATCCAAATTCCGTGAGTAATTAGACTTTGCCCTTCTCTTTGCGACCGCCATTTTGATTCCTCTTCGGTTTCTCCGTGTTATTCCTCACGAAGAGGGATTCTGTGTTATCATTGGCGAACACTTTGTTCGGGGGAAAGTCGTTGGTCTCCGGAACATCAACGAAGATTTGTCGACACATGAGCCTGCATTCGGTCAGTGCATCGTTTACGCAGCTTATGAAAACATGGCGAGAGGGTGGAACTTGGTTTTCTACATTGTATCGGTTTTCGCCCTGGCAGCAATTTGCAGCGCTGATCAGTTGTACCAAGGGCAATCCTGTACATTCTACGGTGAGTTTAACGGCTCGAAAACGTCAGTTGCTTGCTGAAATATTTCAGATTCCTCAAAAACAAACTATTAGTTTGGGACGCGCAGCCCGTTTAGCCGTTTATGCGCATCTGCGAACCATTCTTCTTGGCTACTCAGCTACTAGTACATCTAAAAAAGGTCTATTTTAGGCCTGATTTTTCGAATTTACAGTTTTCTTGAAATCGGGCGAACAAGCGCGCCCTTGCGTAGATTACGTCCAAATGAGCTGCTTCGGTATCCCGTGGTTAATTAGCAGAGTCACGTTAGGATCACGGGACTTGTGAATGGCGCGAGTTCTTTTCTATTTAAATTTCATCATCCCCGAAAAAAGGAGTGTCTTATCTTTTGTGGGACATAGATTTTGAATTAAAGCTGAGGCATGTTGTACCGGCATATAACCAAATCGGTCTTATCATCAACATCAGTCTTGTACAGTACACCTTTGTTTACTCTATTATTGTTATTGTTATTGTTATTTTTGTTACTATTATTATTTATTATTATTATTATTATTATTATTATTATTATTATTATTATTATTATTATTATTATTATTATTATTATTATTATTATTATTATTACTGCTGTTGTTATTATTATCAAATGCAATACTCATGGCAAAATAAAAAGAAATAAAATGTTCTCGAATGATCTTTGCCCCTATACACTATAACTGGAGATTCCCTAGCATATTTCATTCCTCATCTAGCAGAAAAAAATAAAAATCATTTGTCTGAACAACAACTATCTAAAGCATATACTTTATTCCTATAGTGTTCAAATGTAGCTTGCATACTCAAATTGAAGAATAGTCCAAATCTATTTTCATGAATCCTTTTACTGGTCAACTGTAATATTGTCTTTCACTCTCTCAACACTTTAAATTAGCCTTCGGCTATCTGAGGCGGCTGTTTCTACAAGCTACACTTTACACACTTTAGGAGATTAGAAAATGTCCTTGCATGTTAACAGACAAACAGTAGCCTGCAAGGCTCAAACACTGCCTAATGGAAGGTGGCTATATTCACAGGCTCACTGACTTGCTCAGAAGAAAACTCTTTGAACTATCTGGGCTAGCTGCCAATTTATTGCATCCTGTATTAGGAGAGTCAGATAATCTAAAACTGGCTTTACCTCTCTTTATTGAAGGACAAAACAGATTGCCCAAGGAGGCCTACAGCCTGTCTAACTGCACCTGGTTTAAGGACAGATCATGCTGCAGACGAACAGAAGTGACCTCTGTCTTCCAAGAAATGATGCCGATTGACAGTTCCAGTGAAGACTGCTACAACCACATGAACTATCTCATGTGTTACTTCTGCAACCCAGACCAGTACAGATGGTTCAGAGATGGCAAACTCCACGTCTGCAAGGAGTTCTGTGATGATGTGTATAAACATTGCAAAGATGCCAAGAAGAGCGGAAAGAAGATTGGTTCAATGTACTCCAGTGGAAAGGCGTTTTGCACTGCTCAGGCTTTTATTGTTGTGGAAAATAACGAGGGCTGCTTTGAGTTTGATTCATCACATTTTAGCACCGGCCCCAAGTTAGGAGCTTTCACATTACTTGTATTTAGTGTAAATGTGATTTTGCTCCTGTTATAGCCTGTCTACTGATAAAGATGTTATGCAGTATACTGCCCTCAGCCAGTGCCACACAGCTGGAGGAGCTCGTCATGCTGTCTTTTTTATTTTCTCCATAACCTCTCCATAACCTCATCATGCCCTCTCTTACACCCCACCCCTCCCCCCTCACCTCCCCTTCCCTTGTCTACTTTTTTTTTTTTTTTGCCTTCTCTATCTGAGAGTCAGGCACATATAGACCAAGCTTAGCTGGAACTCAGAATTTTGAGGTGAACTAAATCACATATTTGGGCTTACAGTAAACAGCATTTTTTAAATTAGCAAGTATACATAAATATATATACATAGCCACCAATAAACCACTTTCACAATCAAGTACAGTTTGCAAGGCTGAGATATTTTGGTAGGTCACCTGAAAACAGGCAGAGGTCTCAACATTTTTTGATATGTTTTGGTCATTTATAGTATTATGCAGAAACAAAACTAAGCTCATCAGATATATTTACTTGAGAAAAACTTGTTTATATGGGAATTATATAGAGGATATTACACAGCAGCATGAAGATATGAATTTTATTTTCGAGTGGTAAAAACAATATTTTACGAACAAGCACTTTGCAAGTGAGTAAAATATTGTTCTTACCACGAGAAAATAAAATCCATACCTTCAAGCCGCCGTGTAATTTTCTTTTTATTATATTAGACACGAGTGTTACGAGAAATTTAGCACAAAACTGTAATATTATATCAAGCACTGTAAAATAGCAAATCCCATGGGTACATTTCTTTATTTTGGTTAATTATTTTTTAAATATGATGTGCACAAAATTGGATTCATAAAATATGTAAGATGGTTGTCATTGTATGGAATGCAATAGTTTGATACCCATTTTTACAATTTATACATTTTATTTTTGCCAACATTGAGAATCACATATGCATTAGATCAAGTTGTTTCAATTTTTGAATGCAGACCCTTTACTACTGGGGACATTGAATTTTACTGTCACCCAGCAGTAAAAGAAAAAAATATATAGAAATGTGAGAAATGACATTACATTTATCTCTACAACACTAGAATAATAATGATGGAAGTTATAACTACTTTTTATCAATTGAATATTTTAGTCAAATTTAAATATATCAGGCAAATACAATATGCTTAATAGTTGTTTCTCCTGGTTGTCATAGTTGTTAGATGTTAAATGGGCCAGTGTAATGAAGATTTATTGTTTTACCATCTTTCTGAGGGGCTCAAAGAGAAAACTGAGGTAAAATGCACTCCTGAAAGGGTCTTTATCAGTTATGACAAAATTATGTTTTTTGGGATAAGCCCATAAGGATTTTTAATCACATGGTGATATGAAGGCTAATCATTTGTGCGAGGGATATCTAAGAAATACCGTATTTCTAGTGAGGTAAGTAAAATATACGACAAAGTATTTTAATACAGGATGAACTTTAAATTTTTTGTCTCGGTTCGGTTGAGATAAAAAACAAATGACGTTGCCGCTTTCTTTTTAGTTCCCCATTGACAATGTCATTGGCGCGGCTAGGGCGAAACCTCCCCTTCCATCCGGAGTTTGCAGTCATACGTGCTATGTCAGCACGTAGCCGGACTTACGTCGCACTTACCTTGGGATAAATTTTAACGCATTACAAATCTGACTTATGTCGATAAAAAAAAAGATGATTACTAAAAGCTTTGCCCGATAACGGTAAATAAAAAAAGTCTTCAATAGTCAGTACAGTTTTCACCCGTCACGCGCAACCTGAGTTGAAAGGAGCCGCCCTTGGCCTACTCACTCAGATTTTCATCCTACGTGATCCCTCTCACGAAGTTTAGTACACGTAAGAACCCTTAGCGGGAGATGTAAACTGGTCGTTTGTATTGACGAAGCATGAGTCGTACTGACGCAGTATTCCGGCCAAATTACCCATGATTAAATATCGTGGTGACGCTCGACAAAAAAAAAGAAAAAATCGTACGTTTTCATAGAAACTTATCATGAGCAAGCATTTGTATCCTGTGATAGCCCCGTATGCGTTATTTACTGCTGTAATGATTTTTTTTTTTTTTTTTTTTTTTTTTGTGGCGCGGTTGTGCCATGGAAAATATCTGTTTACTTCCGATTGTGATACAATCGGCCGGAAGTGCGGAAGGCGGCTATCCCAGGGTACTTTGCGCCCAGCCTTGGCTACACGTCATATCGCGTTTGTGTTTAGTGTTGGTGTTCGGGAATGGCGTGCTGTTCAGAGTGAGTTCTATTCCCTTTCACAGTAAATAGTCCTCGGTCTTCGTGGCGAGGAAGGACGTTTCATCATGGCCAGTAGCAGTGTTGGCAGCTCGAGATCTGAGTTCATCGTTGCGACGAAATATCGCTTAGTACGCAAGATTGGCAGCGGTTCGTTCGGCGATATCTACCTAGCCGTCAACTTGACAAATGGCGAGGAGGTTGCGGTGAAGCTTGAGTCCCAGAAAGCAAGACACCCGCAGCTTTTGTACGAGTCTAAGCTGTATAAAATCCTTCAAGGAGGCGTTGGAATTCCAACTGTCCGCTGGTACGGACAAGAGAAAGAATACAATGTCTTGGTGATGGATCTTCTTGGCCCAAGTTTGGAAGACCTTTTCAATTTCTGCTCTCGACGTTTCACGATGAAAACAGTTCTGATGTTGGCCGATCAAATGATAAGTCGGGTGGAGTACGTGCACAACAAGAACTTTATTCATCGAGACATCAAGCCGGATAATTTTCTCATGGGCGTAAACAAGCACTGCAACAAGCTGTATTTGATTGATTTTGGTTTGGCGAAGAAATACCGCGACAGCAGGTCGAAGCAACACATCGCGTACCGCGAGGACAAGAACCTTACGGGAACCGCTCGGTATGCAAGTATCAATGCCCATCTTGGTATTGAGCAGTCCAGAAGAGATGATATGGAGTCCCTTGGCTATGTTCTCATGTATTTTAACCGCACAAGCCTGCCATGGCAAGGGCTGAAGGCCGCCACCAAGAAGCAGAAATACGAGAAGATTAGCGAGAAGAAAATGTCTACCCCGGTGGAAGTGCTTTGCAAAGGCTTCCCTGCCGAATTCGCCATGTACCTCAACTATTGCCGCGGGTTGCGCTTTGAAGAGGCTCCTGATTACATGTACCTTCGGCAGCTTTTCAGGATCTTATTTCGCACTCTGAACTATCAATACGACTACATCTTTGACTGGACAATGTTGAAACAGAAAGCGGCCCAGGCGACTGCAAGTTCAACTAACCCCGCGTGCACCCCAGGATCAAGAAAACCCGAGCATTCTTCACATCATCACACACACCACGGCAAAGTTAAAGGCTTTGATGCCGGACATTACGACCACTGAAAAGTCTGCGTCGCATTCGTGACGGAAAGAACTCTGCAGGAAATATGCAATATTGCGAGCCGATTACTGTGTTGAATTTACAGTGTGTGCTTCTCATATATTTGGAAGCTCTTGACTGCATAGGTCTTGTACTACAGAGTAAAACAACCTAAGGGAAACATTTTTTACAGTTTCATTCGTGATTTGAACGGCAATGCAGTGTGGTTGTGAATTTATTATTTTTTTGTCAGCGCGGACATGACAATAACCTTTGTGGAAGAAGGCTGAGCTCGTGTTTTCAATTCATATTCTTGGCTGTTTTGCTATCGATCAACCTTTGTAAGTATTTTTTTTTTGTTTTTGCGTAGCTAAAGACGAAGTTGTCAAGAAAATTGCCACAGTTCTTCGAGAACATGCTTTTGTTTTCAGAATTATCTGACATCTTCATTGAATATTAAATTTTTGTACAAAAGAAGGCGGTGGTAGTGTTGTTGTTAGTTTATAATTTAATGAAAGTATGGTATCTTTTTAGTCATTTTGGGGGTTGTAAATAAAAGAAATTTTACACTTCTGGGAGTCGTTGGTTTGGCTTTATGCCCAAGTCTGTAGAACCTGTGAATTTTCGTTGTCATAAAATATATATACTTCAGATAGCACCCAAAAATGAAAATTAGTCTTCACAAGAAACTTATTGTGTACAATCCTGCATGCCATCCATAAACTAGCTAGGGGAACAATAGGCTGATAAATTTTGCTTTCTGTCTGCTTATCAGAATCCAGGGTTTTGACAATTTTCTACACATGATGATATTTATGTGATCATAAAGCAAATGTTGACCACCGAAAGCATGGATGTTCTATTATGAACCCCAATTCCAAATATTATAAATATATCTTATTTTGCACAACATGAAAATAATATTTCAAAACAGTGGTGAGAATTTCAATCATCAACAGCTTGTAATTTGATTGGTCACACATTAGAGTTTTGCCTATAGTTTACATAAAAGTTTTGAAATGCATCCTTGGGGGGTACCCAATAGGAATATTTTGGGTAGAACATGAGCAACTGCTAAGGAAGAATCTTCACAATTACAAAATGAAGTTACAAAATCAGCAGAAAGAGTTTGGAGTAGTACTTCTGAGATGCTTGTGGGTTATGAAGCTTGGAGGAGTTCATGGACTGGTTGCTGAACAAGTATTTGCATCCCTTAGAGAGTATTGTTTTGAACTGGTACATACTTGTGTTCCTGGTCTAGGATGGGTCGTATTTGATATGGGTTACAAGTTTTGGAGAACAGATCACTGAAAACAGCTATATGGTAAATCAAGTATTTTGGTCTGAAAGAGTGCAAATGAAAAGAGAAAACATGTTTTTTATTTCATGCCAGTTTATTCCTCTTCTAACTTCATGCAAATTTGCAAAGAGTTTACGTGCACACACTCAAGCCAAGCATGCTATTTTCTGGTAGGTGTAGAAGCTATTTCAACCCCAAGATGTTGTGAGGCAGTTGAAAGTCTGGCCAGATACCCCTACAAAGTCTATTTGAGTGCATGCTCTTATGTGCTGCATTGAAATGATAGCCCCGCCCCCCCCCCCCCCCCCCCCCCCCCCCACATGCCATCCCTTCCTCACAGTATATCTGATGTAATACATCTCTATGTAAAAATATTCTTGTGTCCCACAGGCACAAGAGCAAAGGTAACAAACCTGCACAGTACAAAACTAAGAACATACATGAAGGAAATAATATTGAGAATACTAACTGGCAAGAGCGCCTGAGCCACAGCAGTGAATTAAAGACAGGAGGCTATATGCTCAGGTGTCAACCCCCTACCCATATAACTTTATACAGAGTGCAACAACCTGCAAATTAATAATTATTAGTTAGCCAATACCCTGTTTGGGATATTTTCAAGGCATTTGCCAACTTCAACCATGGTAGGTTATTTTTCCGTACCCTGTGAATATTAATTATGCATCCCTTTTTGGATTTGTCTGTCAAGAAAAAGGCTGGTTCCACCAGTCTCACTCAGATTCTTATCCCCCCATTCTCCAACCCCTCTAATTTGTCCCTCAGAGTGTGCTCTTGGCATTACCAAATATGGACTCCTGCACAAACAGTGCCACCAGTGAGATGACGAGGAAAAGCAATGAAGATGCCAGTTCCCAGGTCATTATAATCCCAAATATGGAAAAGCCAGTGCCCTTGATAACTTTCTCCAGATATGCAATGTACTTTTCAAAATTGAACTTCGCCTGTTTCCGGTTGTACTGCAATTTACCCACAATCCTAGCGGAGCTAAAAAGCACACTTTTCAGCCGTTCGGTGTTTTCTTTTGTATTGCTCGGTTTTAGGTTGTCTAGCCTTACTGGTCCATAGTCTGGCATGTGAATTGTCATACGTGGACTTGACCGCGTCCCCAGGTACTTCCCGTCGGCAACGGAGGCCGTTTTTGCGCGAGGGCGTTGCGTAACGGTCGACATTTTTTTCGCGAGTATGTCGGCTTCGCTCTCAGAGTCCGAGGAGTCTTCCGGACGTTCGACCCATGCCCTCACGACCACAACTAAATACCTGCAAATAACACAACAAAGTTATGGTGTTAAACCTTAATTTGAGTCTTCTGTGAACTATTTGACCAAAAATAAACTTTTCTTCGCTCAGAAAATGTTTGGTACGAGTTGTATCCATCTAATCAAAGAGGGCAGTTCTGAGCCAATCAACAACCAGGAATACAAAGTCCATATGGCTTTGCGCTCCTCGTACGTTACTCTGTCGGCCATGTTGGATCAGAATTTGGCGCTCTTCACGTGTTCACCTTGTCAACGGCTGCTTGGAAACTCCAGTACGCACGCAGATCACTTCAGAAGGTAAGAGGATAAACTTATGCTGTTAAAGTATTGAGAAATGATGATTTTATGACAAAATAACTAGAGTAGTTCAGAAATTGTAACGCTTTATTAGTTCAGCAACCTAGCTAAACGCAATAACATTATCACAGAGCGATGCTTTTATCTCATAATCGGAACGCTGAAATAAAAAAGAAAAATTACGTCACACTGTAGTGGTTGTTCGATGAGAAGTTAGTCATTTCTCCTTACCAATGATATTGCTGCGTTACCCATGAGGCAAGGCGAAGCGGGTATGCGGCCAGGGCCAATGGTAATAGCGCGTGCACGACGTATATAAAATAGCGGTTGATGAAGAGGAACACATAGGCGTTGACGGCCAGTGATATCAGCGTAGAAACCAGTAGCACCGCCAGGATGGACTGCAAACAATCAAATCCAAAGAGAAAAGAAGGGGAGAGGAGATATATTTGACATTAGCCTACTTCTCTTTCGGCACTATCCCGAAACTGAGAATACATGGAATAGATTGTGTTCTTGTCGGACCTATTCTGATTCCGGAATGAACGGAATAGTATTCCGTCAATTCTGCTACCGATGGCGGGAAAATTGGGCGCGCGCACCGTCCCAGACTTCCGTGATCTTAGCGCGTGAAGTTTCGTCACGTCTGCTATTCTGATTTCGGAAAAACACAACTCTGTTCCTTTACTGATCACGACGGTTAAGGGCAACCAGTAAAGAAGGGTTCCTTACGAGTGACGCATTATAAAGTAAGGTATTTTAAATTCCATCACCCACTGCAGACCTCACCTTACACGCGGCTGAAGATTCTTTAACGAAGTTGACGCGTTCGTTGAAACTGATCAGAGCTTCTCGAAACGAAATAACGTTAGAACCACCTTTTTTCCGCAGTTGGTTTCGCATGCATTCTGCCGAGAAAAATACAGCTCAATACAGGCAACACTGATATGAAATGGTGGAGACATGCTCTTGACTGAAGCGAGAAATGGGCCATTTCCAAGCTTGTTCCTGTATGACCTACCCTCCGTCCTTGGGTGGGGACGTTAAGCGGTTGACCTAGTCTCTCAACCTTCACTACCTCAATATGAAGGACTTTAAAAGAACTCATGCACTTCTCGAAAAGAACATGGGAATTTCCCCACCGCTGTAATCTGCCCTCCACTACCATAACACTACTCAGAGATCATACACGAACCGACGTAGCGGCAACCAGAGGCGCCTTCAGTGCTTTCGGTTCGATCTCATACATGCCAATTACTGTTAAGCGCATTTGATCAAAATTCACATGGAATTTGCGCTATATAAATCCTGAATCATTATTTAGACGGATATGAAGACTTTTGCTTAATGTCTTGAAATATGCTTGGTACAACTACAACGAACCGTTTGTCACGTGCTATGAATCATGATGTGTCACGCATTTGAAGAACAGAGCAATAATTCAGGTGTTACGCAGGTATGCTGTCATGAGTCACGCACTCTAACCGTACCTTGGTACTCCATCATGGAGTATCCGGCCATCAACATAACGAACACGGGCACAGTCCAAAACAGACCGATTGCGTAGAAGATGTGAACTCCACTAATGAAGCGAAGGACGTGAAGAAATGCGACGCCAGCAGTAGGGAGGTTTTGTCCAAAGTCCACATGAGAAGCTTGGTCTTTTTGCATGATGCCGTACTGTAGGGACCCACCAACGATAGCAAACACTAGCAGCCAGTATGGAAGATTCTGCAGAAGAAGTGCAAGTGGTATTTTGTACAATATGGCTTATACGCCCGTCCGCCTTGAGTACTGAACTGATTTGGCGGGCAGTAAAAGACGGGCTTAAAGGTTAACGCATTCCAGATCTTCTTTCCTCGTATTTAGTACTTTTACTGCCATGTTCTTAAACAGAACGAAAATGCTGACCCCCACCCAATATTGTTAAAAACTCATTTTACTGCAACTCGAATACTGCTGTTAGAACGTACCCATGGAGAGCTTTCGTTTGAGTTGTCACACCTTTACGTTTCATTTGACAGTTCAGGAGTTGGAAGTGAACACTGCTGTTAGAATGTACTCATTGAGAGCTTTCATTTGAGTGGTTACTCCTTTATGTTTCATGTGCGGATAGTTTGGGAGTTGGATGTGAACATTTATATCATATTTTTTTTCATGTGAGACTTCATTTTTAGTGGACACGGATTACAGAGTACCTGACATTTAGTATAATGGACGATAAATTAAAGATTGTAAAGGACTTTAATATTTTGTTTACAACAAACCTTTGTTCCATCGCTGAGTTTCTTCAGGGTCTTGCGGTATTTCTTCTCTTCTTCAAGTTGCAGCAGTCCCGTTTGTAACCATGGTAATGTGCGTCTAATCACGACCCACGAACCACCACAGCAAACCAACCATTCTATGGCGCGAACCGACACCCAGGGATAGCCGTAGATCCTATACGCTTCATAAGCATCGTACATGAAATTTAACGCAATGTTCAGTAACCATAACAACAAGCCAAACACACTCAACTTCCGGTATTGCCCAGAATTCAAATTTCCAATAAAGGCGGCCAGAAGAAGGACTGGGCTGATAACCTGATTGGCTGGCAATTTGCGCTGCCGCTTGTGGCCCAATCTCCTGTTGGCGTTCTCCTCGTCGACAAGCATTGGGTGCACGTGAACTACACGTGATTTACTCGTGCGCTGACCCATGGGAAGGTCTCACCAGTGACCTGTCCTAGAGTGTGGAAAAGACCAAAAGTTCCTTACCCTTCTTTTTGTTCCAGTGTCTCTGTCTTTGCCCAAAGAAATCGATTGCTATCGTTTGAGAAATCAGCATCTTTTAGTTTTAACCCTTTTCACTCCCAAGCTCAAAATGCAGAAAACGTACAAGTGATGTAGTGATAATATTGATAAGCTAATCAGCTTTCGTTTGAGCAAGGGCTCAAATGGCAAATTCGCCATACTGTGTATAGTATATTTCTGATGAGAAACTGGAAGAGAACAGTTTAGGCAGAATAATCTTGGTTGAGTGTCAACTTCTAGTCTGAAGTGCCAGCCGTCACACGGGAGGGGGGGCATTGGGAGGAGACGGTTGACATTTCAGACTAATTAACTTCAATTCTCTCCTTCAGTTTTTCACCAGAGACATATCACACAGTATGGAGATCTTGGGTTTTGATACCTTGCTCAAATGAAAGCTGATTGGATAGTCAGTCACTAACACTCTATTTTCCTCTTGAATGCTTGAGGGAGTCGATAGTGAATGGGTTAACTCTTTACGTCATGAGTCTTAAAAATACAAATTCTCCCTATCATTCGTGAAGAGACGGCATGGGTGACAAAGAGAGAATTCATAGTTTGATCAGCTATCTACTGTGCAAGAGATCAGATACTAAGTTCTCTATACCATATTGTATGTTCCTGCTTTGAAGTAGTTGTTATTGCAGAACTCTTTTTGATGCTTTGACAGATTATGTAATGAGTGAATCAAGCAGCAGCTCCGCAGGTCGGGAAACTATTCAGTCGGTTGAAATATGGATGCTTTATCCAGCTTAGGTTGATTTATGCAACTATAGATTATAGGCTTATATCTTGTGTGAAGCACTGAGTCAGGGTTAAGCTCATCCGTTTCACTGGGTGTAATATATCAACAAACATACGAACAACTGATTGTTTTACTCCGCGCACCGAGAAACAGTCCTTGTGGCTGTATCTCCGCATGAACTAATCAGTATTGGCGTTTAGATTAAGAACATGTCGAAGGCGGTAAATCTCGAGCAGTGAGAACTCTTGGTCTTGTGTTTGCGTTGCTATTCAAAACCTCCTAAACCTGAAACTAGCACATCCAATTCTGGTTTTGGGTGGCTGATTCGTTCACGGGCTTTTAAGAAATTAAAATTGCTACCCGCATGCACTCAAAGCTGTCTGGACGAGAGTGGGAACTTGTTTACTAAACGTCAAAGAAGTTCGTAGCTCAGCAACCATAGAATCAAATCGCACATAGTATGCAGATACTATCTCCTGACGCACCTTGGGAAGCTATTTCCCTACCCTCGGCAAAGTTGCGTTAGTGTACATTGGATGTTGGATGTGGAGGGGAGGCAGACAAATCATCAACCAAAGGCAACCGCGCCAACGTGAAGTAAACAATCAATGCAAGGGTTTTCAGCTTTGCATAATTACTTTTGTTTATGAAGCTGTCGGCATGTTACCCAAATAATTACCGCCGCAAAGACTAACGACGCCAACAATGGATTTGAGCCAACACAATGAAGTTCTCATACAAAAACCAGAAAACCAGAGTGATTGCTTTGATTACAATGGTGTTGTTATTTATTAATTTGTAACTGAAGATCAAGAGAACGAGAGAGAAACGGCGAAAGACGGACGAACCGAAAGATTCCCGAGTGATCAAGTGTGTGTGTGTGTGTGTGTGTGTGTGTGTGTGTGTGTGTGTGTACTATGATTCGCTATAGACAAAGGGGGGCTCCGCTCGAACAGGGATCCCTTTTCAACCCTCGGGTATAACAAAGGTTATAGAAAAAGAATCCCTTTGGTGTCTTAAAGGGTCGATGAGAAAGGCTGGTCAAAGGAAAATCATAGTGGCCGTCCTCGTCCCTGGATTTGCAAAAGTCACGTTGTCGAGTCATCTGCGTGCGTTTTTCTCTAGACGTCTTCCCGTTTAATTCATAAAAGGGGGACAATTTTTCACTGGAGCTATATAAAAGGGCCAAGGCGCGTGGTCACTGCTGAGCTGTAATGCGGCTTCCTTTTCAAGAAGTTTTCAAACGACTTATTGATATCAATTGAAAAAAGGCTTTCATTGTCACATCCTTTCTTAGCTCGTTGATCTTTTGCTCCAGATCTTCTTTTATCGCCTTTCGCCCTTCCGCTCCCGCATTGCCAAGACTTGACGTATATTTAGTGCACGTGTTCGCTCGAACTTTCGGCAGTTTGTTTCTACGTGGTACGAAGCCCGGAAGGGGGGGGGGGGGAGGGGGGGGGGAGAGGGTACTCTATAGGAATTTGGGTAGGGGGGTTTAGCTGACTCTATAAAACCCTGACCCTATTCAAGACACAAAAATGTAAGTTTTGCTACCCTGTCTACGACAAAGTGCTCTAATTTGATACCCTGTTTTTAATATTCCAGTCAGTGAGATAAGTTAGCCTGCGTTGCACACGTTTCCACTGAAGGATGCGAAGAAATCGCGCGAAAAAATGGCGAGTGCAAAAAATGTGTAGAGCCAGCAATTTAAAATCTTCCACAGAACCTGTTTCGATTGTATGGTGTGGTCTAAAGATTTGAATGAAACAGTTTGCAAAATGATGACGTCACACATTGTGTTACCAACAGCTCTTTCAAGGGACAGTTGTCCCGCATTCCACTGATGCATAGCAGTTGGGACAGCGACCTCCAGGTCTGTGTAATAAAAATTGAATGCGGAACTCCTACAAAGGTTGTCGGGGTGAATGTGCCACAAGTCACGCTCGTGCCGCCTGTAATCAAACAAGGAAATTAATTTCTCCATCGCGTTTTACTGAAATTGAACTGTTTATTATACCTGTGCGACCTATTTAGACGACTTATCTCGTAGTACGTGAAATGCGCAAGAGTTTTACGATGAGTGTATATTGCACGACATCATCCTTAGTGAAGCTTTACTTGCATTCAAATTTCACTTAAACAGAAACAATTCTGCTCAAAATACAAGCCACATTTTTCTTTTTTCTTTTCTGTTTTTTTTTTTTTTTTTTTTTTTTTTTGTGGACTTGATTGTTTAAAGGTATAAACTTTCGGCCAGTTTCTTCACGGAACGCGGAGAAAAAAAGTTGAATCCGAAACATTGAAGGTGGATGCCTTTGAATCGAAGATATCAGGAAACACGCAATGAACCGGATATTTAACTACACACAGGCAATTACTAAGGAGTTTTGAGCATACTGATTTTTGTACCAGCGTCGCTCTCGTCGAGTGTTAGATTTGTTATATTCCAAAGATAAAGGAAGATTTCGCTACAGTTCTGAGTGTGGTTGTGTTTCGTCAAATTCGGATTTATCGCACGAGTTACCGTACGACGTCCTGAAGTGGCAGTAATCTTTTTCATGGGAAAGAGAATCACAATTTGGTTTCATATTGCTCGAGTTTTCTATCGGATTCGGTATCTCTAGAGGTTGCGCAACTTATAGACTTTCTCTGTAACAAATGAAATTTGTGACAATTTTCTTTGTAAGGTTTTCGCACCGTTCGAGAATATGAGTATGATTTATGAATACTTGCACGATGTCATATCGTTACTGAAAACAAAGTACTTAATAAAACGTTCACGCACGGGTGAAAGCACAAGTACCTGCACTAAAGCCGCGAGCAACGCAAGTGAAAGTGTAGGCAGAAAACATGTCTAGAGCGAAGACAGACAGCACAACGCGAACGCAAACAAAGCGAAACACAGCGAAAAGGAAAACCAAGTATAGACCGCAGATACACCCAGACACTCCTCCGGGAGCTGAAGCAAGGACGAAGAGGACGTTAACCAATATTTCACGTCGTGCTATAACTATTTCAGTTTGCGTTGCAATTGTAGTTGTGGCTGCTATAATTTTCTCGGGCGTATATGTGCCAAAAATGATGGAAAATGCCAGAGGAAGTATGTTTTGCGAGTACTTTTTTGTTTGTTTGTTTTTACTCTTATGTAAATCTGTTTTCTCGCTCCCATTTCCTTTTAGTACGTTCTTTAACCAGGAGTCTCGTTTTAACCTCAGAAACAAGCGGGAGAAACGCTGGAGACCAAGTTGGTAAGTACTGACCCAGATGTGTTCTCCTGTGTATATATTGTATATATGCATGTTTGTGGAGTGACCGTACTTGGTTATTGGTTTACTGCTATTTGACTGCCGTAACTGATATTTTTGGTCGGTTGTGAAGTCGCGTTGAATCGATTGTCTGGACCGAGTTTCCACTCTCTCTACATTCCAAAAGTTGTTATCCTGTTGTGGGTGAAGACATTCTGCTGGTTAGAAATATGGTCTCTTATGTTTTACAGCGTATTTTTTGTAAAGTTGATGTTGTAAGTTTTGGACATTTGCCCTTTTGCTTTATTGTGTCGCATCTCTTGATAAACACTTTGTCCGCATTCTTCCGTAACTGCAACAGTTCTCGTAAGGGCGTCCTGCATTCCACTGATGCATAGCAACCGCGACTAAGAACCCTGGGGCGAAGAAAAAGTTACAGCATGTGAAATACACTTGTAGATATTTATTGAATTAGCCCCAAGATTGCAACCTAACTGACCGTTGTAGCAGTCATATAAAGGCTGGAAGCAGCAACGTTTATCTGGGCGCTCGCAAATAACCCATGTTTTTACATCAGTTTCCAAGCATTTGCACTTTTTTTTTTTTTTTTTTTTTTTTGTACATAGACACCACTACAAAAACAAGTTATATTACAACAGCAACGAGCAGGGAGTCCATTCCTGGAACAAAATCCAGTGTGGTCTTCGTATCTCCGACCTCAACAACTGAACTGAAGACAAGTGTAATAGCATTGCCAGGTTTGTGAACACATAAACAGCGATCTCTGCTTGTAGATCTACTCAAAATGGCCTCTCCATAACGATTCCCCGGCCCGTGATTAAACTACAGGAATTCAGATCAAATTACTCAGACACGTTTCCCATGCTGGTTATTGTTGGCCAGTGCTCGACATTAAGGTTTTAGGTTGGTTGCCCTTCAGACTGTAGATTGACTTCAAGCAATAGAAAGTTTCATAATTTCTAGTTGCCCGGCCCAGAATTTACCTGCCCGACCAAAAGTTTTGGTTGCCCCGGGCAAGCGGGCAACCGTTAATGTCGAGCGCTGTTGGTTCGTGTTGGTCTTGTCCATTTGTGTCGATATTTAGTTCATGTCGCCGAATTTAGTCTGTGTTTTTTCATGGTATCTCTTGAATGCCCTGTTCGTGCATTCACAGACGTTCAAAGGGTTATTCAATGATAAAATTCTGGAGAGCTAAATATTAAAATAGCGCTTCAACCCCGTTTTATGTGAAGATGTAGATGAGTGCAAAGGAAACCAACACAACTGCTCTTCAAACGCCACTTGCCATAACACTGATGACTCATATCAGTGCAAGTGTAAGAGCGGTTACCAAGGAGATGGGATAAATTGCACAGGTAAAACTAAGGTTGTTTCTGTTTGTCATTTTTTGTTGTCCATTTATTAATGTACGTCCCGTTTTAAAGCTGAATATATACAATGAATGTTTTGGGCTAAGTACGTCGATGCTTGCTGTGCTGTCTTTGGTGATAACTTTAGACAAGAGTCCACCGATTGACATGAGTAAAATTGAGCATAGGAACGTTACATACAGAATGAATGAATGCAGATCAGGTTCGTAACTTTAACGACATTAATATCGACATTTGAAGAGCAAACAGCGTTTGTCACCAGAAATATATGTCAGCAAGCTGCTACCAAAAATTGAAGAAGCCGTCGTATTGCTCTCGATACTGAGTTATTATCGACTAAACTTCCATGTATTATATTCTTCTAAGTGATACGTAGTTTTCGTCGCCAAGTTTATTCTGTTTTCTCGTGATATTGTTTTGCTGTTTGTTCGTGCGTTTTATGTGAAGATGTGGACGAGTGCGTAGAAAACAAACACAACTGTTCTTCAAACGCCACTTGCCAAAACACTGGTGGATCGTTCAGGTGCAAGTGTAACAACGGTTACGAAGGAGACGGGATAAATTGCACAGGTAAATGTATATTTATTGTCTCTTCTTTTTTGAAACAACTGTCCTTTTAAGTAAAAAGGAATAGTTGGGGTGTTAGCGTTACATTAATTGACGGGATTTTAATTAGGAATGCAAATCACATTACTCAGAGACTTTTCTCATCACAATTGGAGCTCATCCTGTGGTTTTCCTGAATGTTAACAATTTTTCCCGGTTTGATTAACATTATGAAGATGTAAACGAGTGTAAAGGAAACAAACACACCTGCTCTTCGAACGCCACTTGTCATAACACTGATGGTTCATTCAACTGCAAGTGTAACAGCGGTTACCAAGGAGGCGGGATGAATTGTACAGGTAAAACTAAAATTGTTTTTGTTTGTCTTTTTTTAGAGCTGTTGACACGTTTGTTTTTAGTTAAATTACGTCGATGCTTTCTGTCTGGAGGAGTTTTTTGTGATCTTTTTTCCGTTTTTGATAATAAAACTCGTGATTACTGAATATAAAATCGTCTTATCCCGTTTTATGTGAAGATGTAGACGAGTGCACAGAAAACAAACACAACTGCTCTTCAAACGCCACTTGCCATAACAATTATGGTTCATTCAACTGCAAGTGTAACAGCGGTTACCAAGGAGACGGAATAATATGCACAGGTAAATCTATTCTTATAATAAATACTATTTTTCGCCGAGTTTACTCATTGTTTTTTGTGATCTTTGTTAGTTTCTGTTCGAACATTACAGGCGTTCGATCATGGAACTCCGTTCCAGCTAATTACGTGACAGCTAAATATTTAAATCGTTTTATCCCGTTTTATGTGAAGATGTAGACGAGTGCACAGAAAACAAACACAACTGCTCTTCAAACGCCACTTGTCATAACACTGATGGTTCATTCAACTGCAAGTGTAAGAGCGGTTACCAAGGAGACGGGATAAATTGCACAGGTAATTAAATTTGTTTGTGTTTGTGTTTATCTTTTTGTCCTTTAATCAATGGACATTCCGTTTTTAGAGGTGAATATACAGTGTTTGTTTTGGGCTAAGTAAGAAGGAGTTTTTCCTGTTATTTTTTTGTGAACTTTCTTACTGTACTTGATTGTGAAATTCTTGAGAACTGAATATTTAAATTGTTTTATCCCGTTTTATGTGAAGATGTAGACGAGTGCACAGAAAACAAACACAACTGCTCTTCAAACGCCACTTGTCATAACACTGATGGTTCATTCAACTGCAAGTGTAACAGCGGCTACCAGGGAGATGGAATAATGTGCACAGGTAAATTCATCTTTTATGATAAATACTTTTTTTCGCCGAGTTTACCTTCTTTTCTCGTTATCTTTGTTTTGTGTTCGAACATTACAGGCGTTCGATGGAACTCGTGAGAAGTAAATATTAAAATCGTTTTTTCCCCGTTTTATGTGAAGATGTAGACGAGTGCACAGAAAACAAACACAACTGTTCTTCAAACGCCACTTGTCATAACACTGATGGTTCATTCAACTGCAAGTGTAACATCGGTTACCAAGGAGACGGGATAATATGCACAGGTAAATCTATTCTTATAATAAATACTATTTTTCGCCGAGTTTACTCATTGCTTTTTGTGATCTTTGTTTGTCTGTTCGAACATTACAGGCGTTCGATCATGGAACTCAGTTCCAGCTAATTACGTGACGGCTAAATATTAAAATTGCTTTATCTCGTTTTATGTGAAGACATAGACGAGTGCACAGAAAACAAACACAACTGCTCTTCAAACGCCACTTGTCATAACACTGATGGTTCGTTCAACTGCAAGTGTAAGAGCGGTTACCAAGGAGACGGGATAAATTGCACAGGTAATTAAATTTGTTTGTGTTTGTGTTTGTGTTTATCTTTTTGTCCTTTAATTAATGGACATTCCGTTTTTAGAGGTGAATATACAGTGTTTGTTTTGGGCTAAGTAAGAAGGAGTTTTTCCTGTTATTTTTTCGTGAACTTTCTTACCGTACTTGATTGTGAAATTCTTGAGAACTGAATATTTAAATTGTTTTATCCCGTTTTATGTGAAGATGTAGACGAGTGCAAGGAAAACAAACACAATTGTTCTTCAAACGCTACTTGCCATAACAATTATGGTTTATTCAACTGCAAGTGTAACAGCGGCTACCAGGGAGACGGAATAATGTGCACAGGTAAGATTGTTTTTGTTTTTGTTTCCTTGAACTCGATTGTGTCTTTTATGTTCTTTCCCTTGTCTTCGATGCTTGTACACCGTTGGTACAGAAATATTTTGGGATACTAACAGTACTGATGGAACATTAGATATTTTCCAGAGACTGTCTACATTGCAATTGTTGAAGTTTGTGTTTTTCTTCTCTTCAAATGTCGCTTGTCCGCCATTATGCAGCTGCTGATATGTAGCATTTGTCACTGAATTTAGTCTGTGGTTATTTTCCCCATTTTTATGATTATTCATGAAGATGTAGACGAGTGTAAAGGAAACAAACACAACTGCTCTTCAAACGCCACTTGTCATAACAGTCATGGTTCATTCAACTGCAAGTGTAACAGCGGTTACCAAGGAGATGGAATTAACTGCACGGGTAACTAAAGTTGTTTCTGTAACTTGTTTCTGTAGCTTGTTTATTATTATTATTATTATTATTATTATTATTATTATTATTATTATTATTATTATTATTATTATTATTATTATTATTATTAATTATTGTCCTTTAATAATGTACATCACTTTTTTGTTTTGGAATACGTCAATGCTTACTCACTTACTATACTGTTTTATAGTAAAGAAATTTTCCAAAGTAAGCCTGTTTAGTTATTTGATCGAAGTCACTGCATCCCGCATCCAAACCAATTGGGAACTCCTGCTACAGGACGAGCGGATATCTGCGAAAATCGTATCTCTAGTAGTTTCAGTTTCAGTGTATATTTTGCCATCTTTTACAACAACATGGTTAAAAGTACACAGATAACGTGGCAAGTATGAATACACTTGAGCATGAAAAGATTGAATACAGAATGAATTAATGTGGTTGAGTTCAGAAACAGCACGTTGCCTGCCTGTTGTAGGCGTGTACTTTGCTTGGCTTCGATTGATAATATCTATTTCAGTATTAATATTCTACATGTCACTTTGTCGCCGAGTTTACTCTGTTTCTCGTGATCTTTGGTTTGTATGTTCGATAACGAAACTCGTGAGAACTGATTATTAAATCGTTTTTGTTTGCCCGTTTTATGTGAAGATGTAGACGAATGCACAGAAAACAAAAACAACTGCTCTTTAAACGCCACTTGCCATAACACTGATGGTTTATTCAACTGCAAGTGTAACAGCGGTTACGAAGGAGACGGGATAAACTGCACAGGTAGCTAAAGTTGTTCCTCATTTTTTTTTTGTACTTTAACTTTAGTGCACATCCCGCCTTAGAGCTGATACAATGTTTGCTTACAAATAATATCCGTCGATCATGCTTTCTGTTCTAATGATGTGGGTATATTTCAGCATAATAACAAAGTTTTCCAACCCTTAGTGATAACTGACCCAGGCTGGCATCGTTACCGGGCTCGTGTGATTAGATCCTCACACTTTACTGAATTATTATTTGCAGAACTGCCCCTTTTTGCAGACTCAGCGATTCTCGAGGGTCATTCAGATTATTCCAAAACGCTGGACGGGTACCTGAATCCTGTGCAAATAAATGGAAAGCCTTGGAAGAGGTGTTTTAAAGCCAGCGAGAACGACTTCTTGGCCACTTCATTCCATTCTCATTGTGACTACAAAGGCCCCACGGTCACGCTTGTTCGAGTTGGACAGAACGTGTTTGGCGGATACAGTGATAAAAATGGAACAAGTAAGTACTGTCAGTAAAGGAAACGGTGGGCTATTGGTTAGATATAAATAAAATAATGGATTAACTAAAGGACAATTCGATGATTTGCAAAAATTAAAACCTCTTTTGATTTATCAAACGTCTAGTTTGAAGGAGTTATAAAAAGTGAAAAGTTTTAAAAAACCTTGAGCAGGCTGGAGTATTTCATCTTAATTGGAATCGTCTGTTTTGTTGTTGTTGTTGTTGTTGTTATTGCTTGTGTGTGCCTGTGTGTGTGTGTGTTTTGTTTTGTTTTTATTTTAGGTCAAGGCTACATATGGAGCGTCAAAGCCTTCCTGTTCTCGCTCAACAACCATCTGAACCAATCGTTTACGTGTGAAGTCTATAGATACGAAGAACGTGCATTCTACAGTAAAAGCAATTATGGACCAACCTTTGGCGGTGGCTTTGGCCACGATCTGCACCTTGCAAACCAGTGTAACTTGAACTCAAATTGTCAGACGAATCTCGGCGTGAGTTATCGTCCGCCATTTAATATTGCTCACGGCACCGACGAGGCGGTCGAACTTTTTGCTGGATCAAAGTTCTTCAGATGTGATGAGTACGAAGTTTACTACCAGGAATGATCAAAACAAAACCAGGCATTATAAAGTGCATTTTGAAATACTACTCAACTGGTTGCTGTGGCAGTAAGTTAAGTGTAATCCGTAATCTGATGTATTAACAGTGAAACCTCGATATAACGAACCTCGGTATCCCAAAAACCCCGATATAACGAACGATATTCTTCAGCCCGTTACAGCCAAGCTACAGTAAAATTTGTGTGAGCGGAACCTCGCTATAACGAACAAATTTTCCCAGTCCCTTGGCCTTCGTTGTATTGAGGTTTTACTAAAGTTAGAATAAAGAAGTGTGTGAACAAAATAATAAAAGGATGGCATCAAGTGAATTTTAGTTCCTTTTTTTTGTCCCGAGCGGCAAATCCCAATGTATATCCGCTTTCCTCCTGACCCAACACGGATAATGATCAAAATAATCGTTCTGGGCAGTTTTAGACAGAGCATCAAAACGCGGCTTTGTACACATTTAAAATTCGCTCTCTTTCATGACTTGGCTAAGTTAACTGTCTGATTGCAAAAGTGCCCTATTACAGTGGATTGCGCACTACCATATCTGACCACTCCGCCGCTTTTTGCCTGGCGTCCCACGATCTGCCCTGGGTCTCCGAGGATGGCACTACTGGTAATCAATCACATTCAAGGAAGTTGTAGCATTTATTATAGTGATAAGCTGCAATTTTCTTTAATTCTAAACTGACCGGTAATCCCGAACTTTGTATGTGAATAGAGCCGTTTTCAGATGACTGTCGAAAACCAAAACCAAAGTAATCACACAGGCCAATCACAGAAACTGAGAGAAAACAGTTCAGCCAATTGGAAGCCAAAGTAATTTGCGTTTGGTCTTGTGTTTGGTTTTACTTTCCAATCAGCAGTGCGAGTACACGCCATCGCTTGCGTGAGAAGTGTTTGGTTTTGGTTTTGGTTTTGTTCCTGATTGGCTGAGCATGCTGACAAACTCGTGTGGACCAATCCGAAAGCGAAGCAAACGCAAAACCAAAGCAATCACACAATTACTTTCGACAGTCATCCGAAAACGGCTCTATTGGTGAACCCCCTTCTGAGCCGTGTGACCCACTCGGCAAGCCAATGGAATCTCGGATTCTGAACAAAAGCCTTTTGTTTTATGACGCAGCGTTTGCGGAAAGCATAAAAGATCCATTGATTTATCGATCCAAAGTTCGCCGAGTGCCCATTGTTCAAGCTAAAGGCTAAACACGAGAGTGAGTTTTTTTGCTTCGACAGAAGTGCAAACCCCATGTCTTACGTTCACTTGATACCGTGAGAAGCAACAGCAGTCGGAAGTCTCTTTTGAGCGTGCGCTGTGTTGTGTTGTGTTGTGCTGGTTTGCGCAGGCAGCCAAAAACTGAACGTCTATCGATGCCTACTGGACTCTATACGCATTGTCGACTGATATCCAGCGGACAGTGACTCCACCATCGGTTTGTTATCTGTGATTTTACATTATAATTATAATTCCCTATTTTTGCTTGAAAATGATAATGTTGGCGGAAATGTGAAGCGCGCGGAGGCCTGGAGGAAAGGCAATACAAACTAGGAAACCTGGGTACAAAAGTAGACATATAGTGAGTGTTACATGACGGAGAAAATACATTGAAATTTAGCTGCCATTTTGTAGTGTAATAATTTAGCCATGAATAAGGTGAATTAGCCAGTGTTTAGTCTTTCTCGCTTGTTACATTGCTAAAGGAGATAACGAGAGACGAGTGACACAACTGCAGTGGATGCCCTCTAGTGGTAAATATGGAGAGGAGCAGAAAATGTCAAATTTTGGCGATTCATCGAGCCGGAGGAGCAACTAAGATGGGGAAGTCGGACGTTTACCGGTGGAAGCAGAAGGTAATTCAGGAGATTTTGAGAGGGAGGGAAGAGCCATTATAATTTTGACGAAACTACTCAAATGAAATTCAGTAGAAAACGATCCCGAACAAAAATATTGTAACAGGAAAGAAAGAACAAAGCAAATAATGCAGTATACAACTGAGGTCATGCTATCCCCGGAAACTATTCTTTGAAATTGAATTGTCTGTCTGATTGCAAAAGTGCCACATTACACTGGATTGTGCACTAATTAATCACATTCAAGAAAATTGCAGCAATTTATTATCAAGAGAGTGATAAGCTGCAATTTCTTCCTCAGGTTTTTACCAGAGATATATATTCACACAGTATGGCGAATTTCTGACTTCTTAACAGTTTGATCAGGACGTGATTGAAATAACAAATTCTCACTTTATCACTCACACAATTGCTTCTTGTTGAGCAGGTAGAAATTGTACCACACAACATCTTTAAGTTATTCACTTTGCATTTTTCTCTCAGCTCCAGTTCAACTTCTGTATCAGCCAATGACAGTCTGTGGCACTATATCTGCTTTAACTGGGAGAACTCCACCAGCTCATGGAATATTTAAAAAGATGGTGTCCTCAGCAAGAGTGGCTCAGACCTCAACAAAGGTCACATGATTCATGCGGGTGGATTCCTTGCACTTGGACAAGACCAAGACTTGTTGGGAGGTGATTTTCAAGAATTGCAGTCGCTTTTTGGGGATATGAATAGCGTCGATGTGTGGAATTGCATGCTGATTGCAAAGCATATTTCCATTTTGTCCAAATTGTGCAACACAGGAAGGGAAGTGTGTTCAAGTGGTCTGAAATCAGGAGTGGAGTCAGTGAAGCAGTGCAGCTTATTCAGCAATCCGTCTGATTGTGTTTAGAATGCTGTAGCCAGGATGGCATTATTTATTGTGTCATTTGGTCATATTATCATGTGTGAACCAGTATGTTGCAAGCACAATATTGTAAGTCCACAACTGAAACACTTTTGGACATGTTCTATTGGGACAAACCTTTTAAACCTACTGTAATATTCTAATAAGCCCCCCTCCTGGAGGAGGGGTTTATTTCAAAAATTTACCTTGTACAGTAGAAGGGGGGCAGATTGGAGAGAGAGCTATTAGAGCATTTTCGGTAAACTGGTTTTGGTTAGTGTACCAATAGAACTCATTTTAACCATTTTCGGTTAAAAAATGTTGAAAACATGGCCATATACCTGGTACCATTGTTTTCAACCAGGTCATGCGTAGGTTGCAAAAGTTGATCAACCAAACCAACCAAAAATTGTTGATTCCAAAAGCACAGTGATAAAAGCTTCGACCAACCAAAAATGGTTGGTCCCACTAGAACATGAGATTAGATTGCAAGTGGCCTGTCTTTTATAAGCAAAACTCAATATTGGGTTTTTGGTGATTTGCAGAATAGAGTGGCTGGTGGATACAGCATCGAGGCAGCCTGGCTGTATGCACAGGCTGTAAAGACTAGAGCAGTTTTGTGTGACTGTTGAAAATGAAAACCACAGCAGATACACTGCCAATCACAAAGGCTGCGAAGAAAACATTTTCAGCCAACCAGAGGTAAAGGTATTTTGCGATGAGACCGGTCAGCAGTGCGAGAAAGCCATCAGCAACAGCAACAACAACATATATTTACACCAATAACCAATAATTTCATACAATAACAAAAATTGAAGAAAAATGCCCATATAAATTTGTGGTGCAGGCTACCTAGAATAACCTGGGTGTTATGAATATGGCGAATTTCGTGATAAACTATATATACATACGCAAACAAAATATCGCCAAAAAATATTTCTGAATGATCCTTATATACCGACGAAACATTTCGCCGTTAATTAACGGCGAGATTTTCTGTCTGTATATAGAGAGACACAACATTTCGCCGTTATTTAACGGCGAGATTTTCTGTCTGTATATAGAGAGACACAACATTTCGCCGTTAATTAACGGCGAGATTTTCTGTCTGTATATAGAGAGACACAACATTTCGCCGTTAATTAACGGCGAGATTTTCTGTCTGTATATAGGGAGACAACATTTCGCCGTTAATTAACGGCGAGATTTTCTGTCTGTATATAGAGAGACACAACATTTCGCCGTTATTTAACGCATTCAATGCCGCTGCTAGAGTCCTTTGTAATAAACAAGATGGAAACTCGTATTCGACTGCAGTTACCCAGGTGTTCCACTTTACCAGTTTACCATTCCGTTTTCAAAATAAGGGGTGACAGTTGGCACCAGTTCAAACGCTGACCTTTTATCGTCAAAAGATTGTCGTCTGAACCAGCTGGGCAGAGTGCATAATTCAAACTTTCCATGAACCCAATCATTTACGACTTATCTTTATGTTCCAACGTTTTACTCGAATGAATTTAGGGCGACTCAAGTGCGTCTGCGTGTGAATCAAAATTAGTCGAAGTAAAGATTTTGGTTATTTACAGACGGTAGTGTCACCCTTAACAGGCATTTTGCATGAAACGTCATTGAAAACAATTACTTGAAGGTAAACTATTGTATTTAATATTTAGCGACTTATTTTGTGAGGAACCGCTAGTGCAACAGCGAAGTGCATCATGGTAGTTATATAGTTAAATAGCGTCATCATGCAAATGTTAATTAACGGCGAAATGTTGTGTCTCTCTATATACAGACAGAAAATCTCGCCGTTAATTAACGGCGAAATGTTGTGTCTCTCTATATACAGACAGAAAATCTCGCCGTTAATTAACGGCGAAATGTTGTGTCCCTATATACAGACAGAAAATCTCGCCGTTAATTAACGGCGAAATGTTGTGTCTCTCTATATACAGACAGAAAATCTCGCCGTTAAATAACGGCGAAATGTTGTGTCCCTATATACAGACAGAAAATCTCGCCGTTAAATAACGGCGAAATGTTGTGTCTGTATATAAGGTTTGAAGTAATTGTTTATGTCTTCACCGCTTCTTTGTTGCAATATAATTCATACGTATCTGTATATAAAATTAACGACGAAATTCGTCATTGTATAAACTCCGGAAGAACTAGTGTGCAGTTTTTCTCTTGATGATTTTGTACGTCTGTAGTGCACGTTTTGTGCGCCAAATTATTCGTCGTCCAAGGTCCACACGGCCAATCATTCGTAAATGGCCCCATTTAGCAAAACTTAAGACAGAATGAAACCCAACCCATTTCCAGGGCAAATTTCGTGAACGAAACTGCTGCTTACAAAAGCGTTCCCGCTTTGATGGTTTGCTTCCGTTTCCGCTTTTCTCACACCTTATTAAAAGCAGGTCAATCCGGTTGGCTATCCGGCTAGTCTAGTAGTGATTTTTATATTTGTTTTGCAATTGGTAGCTTGTCTCACTTACGGTGTGGGTGAAGTTACTCAAAGCCAGCGATTGGTCAGCAAGGGTGACTACGTCACTTTTTTTTACGAAACATAAAGAGAAGGACCGCCAACACTCTTGCTCAGTGCACAGGAAAGGCGGGGGCGTTTAGTGGGCGATATTTTGCGATCTAAAGTCGGTTCAGATCCAAGCATAATGTCGCAGATACATCCAGTTACTCCTCTGGGAACTGAAGCAAGGACAAAGAGGACGTTAACCAAACGTCGTGCTATTATTATTTTTGTTTGCGCGGCAATCGTGATCGCGGCTGCTATAATTCTGTCAGCCGTATATGTGCCAAAGAAGATCATTAATGACAATGGAAGTATGTTCTGCGAGTTATTATTATTATTATTATTATTATTATTATTATTATTATTATTATTATTATTATTATTATTATTATTATTATTATTTATTATTGTTTTCTCGTTTTGTTCCTTGGCTGAGATTTGCGTTTGGTACACCTTTCAACCGTGAGTTTTGTGTTATTCTCAGAAACAAGTCGGGGAAACAATGGAGACCAAGTTGGTAAGTACAAATATTTAAGAATGTCTTTTTGTGTTTTCCTGTGTGTGCGAGCTTGTGGGACAGCCGCACTTAATTAGTGGGTACCGTTACTTCGAGTCGTTTGTTTGTTTGGAAATGTTGTAGTCGAAGACATGTTCTGCCAGTTAGAAATCTTGTCTCCGCGCAAGATTCAGGTGCACCTGAATGCTGGCGTCAGAAAGAAATTTCGTTCCTTTTTTTTTTTGTATCTTTGTAATGTGGATGGTGTAAGTTTTGGAAGCACTATAAGTTGTCCTTGTGCTGTATCTGTCCGTATTGTGTCGCATCTCTTGACAATATACTTTGTCCGCATTCTACCGCACCTATTTGCAGAGGACAGTTATAGACCACTTGACTCAATGTGTAAGCAACGGGGAGCGCGAACCCCAGGGTTGTGGGAAAGAATTGAATGCGGAACCTGAAACTGGTTTGTCGGTAGTCCTCACTGTTGATTCCGTTTGTATGAGCAAACAAGCAAATCAATCGGGTTTTACTGAACTAACTGATCTTATTATACTTCGCCGCCCTTTTACACGACCGCAATATTATTAAGTATTAAACAGTAGAATACAATCTGTTTTTATGAAACTATTCTTTGACTTCATTTTCATTGAAGCTAACGTGTTTGGTTTTGGATATTAATTGGCCGGAATCAAAAATCTCCGCTTTCCTTACGAAATACAGAAAGTCTTGATTCCGGAGCACTGTGCGAATCCTAAACAGTTTACAGGAAACAAGATTTACGAAGTTACGAAGGAATGTTGAGTGTGCTGATTGTTGTTAGCGTTATTCTCGTCGATTTTTTGCGCAATTGAAATTGCAAAATTTCGAGGACTCCTAAAATTTACTAAGTTGTAGCTATGTTACTTCCATTCTAAAGATACAGTGCGAGCATACAAACTTTCGCTACAGTTCTGTGTGGTAATGTTTCGTCAGATTTTGATTTATTGCACGAGTTGCCTTACGATGACCTGAAGTGGTTGTAAATCTTTTATGAGAAAAAGAATCACAAGGTTTCATATTGTTCGGTTTTAATTCAGAGTTTGGTATCTTCAGAGTTTGCGCAACTGGCATATTTTCTCTGAAACAAACGTTTTAAACCCGGTGTTTATAACATTTCTCTTTGCCGTATAACAAAGGTTTTTGTACATTTCCAGAATATGAATATGACTTCTCAATACTTGCAGTTCTGCTAGATATTTAGATTACTCCTTGGTAAATAGAGCAGTCGTATCGATGTCATTCTGTCAGTATCTTTAACATGGAATTTCCAAACGCCGAAGTTCTTAAACTGTCTTCCATGAAGTTCAGTTATATCTCAATTCTTTACGGATTGTCACTGCACTCATTTGAGTGTACAAATAACGTAGCCAAGATCGTCACTGAAAACCACTAAGTACTTAAGGCTTCACGCACGTGTGAAGACATAAATTAAAAGCCGTAGAGTGGGCTACTCCCATTTGTATGAGTATGTATGTATAAGTCTTACAAGAGTATGCCACCAAAGGGTATCGTTTTCAAGCGTTTTGGTCTGAAATAAGGTATAGATTTTGTCTTTTGGTCTGAAATAAGGTATAGATTTTGTCTTTTGGTCTGGAACAGGATAGTAGTTTTTAAATAGGGTACAGATTATTCATATTGGTTGTGTATATTTTACGACTTGTTTACGACTTTTGAGTTGTTTTTATGACCTGTTGTTTTTCCTTGATGTTCAATTAGTCGTAATTCTGACTTCCTTTCTGAAATTTAGTTCTGAAGGTTAGTTGTGATTATGATTGTTAACAGTGGTTGATCGATCTGATCTTGTAATTTTTCTATTTTAGCGATTCAATTCAGTACGAACAAGTCGATCCGTGCTTTAGTCAACTTGTTCCAGACACACACTGAAGTAGACACAGAGACAGAGACAGAGACAGACACGGACGGACATCATCATCATCGTAATAATGATAATAACATTTAATAATGATATTGCGCAAATTTACGTGTGAGTATGATCAAACGCGCATAGCATGGCTTAAAAATTTTAATTTATTTACTAGAGTATACAGGGAATAACATCTAGCAAAATCACATTAAAATGCTAAAACACTATCAGAACCTACACTTCAAGCAACTAAACAAGACATTAAGTATATATGCCCCTGAAGCCATCGATTAAATGGTAGATGAACCGATATACAAGCTGACGTCCGATCTCATCTACACTTATAATTTAAAGCGCATTTCATCATATTCACATGGAAATTGCGCCATATAAATGTAAATTCATTTATTCATATACCAACCCTCCGCACTTGAGCAGTTAAAATAAACAGAGCGAAAGGTACACTTTAGACCTTCGAAGGAACCACACATGAATATATATGTTAAAAGGCTAAGACAGGACATTAATGAATAAACATTGCATAATCAGCGATTTCAGTCGAATAATATAAATGAACGCAAGAGAGCAACCTTGGACAGACTGAGCAAGAACAGGGACATTAGCATAAAACCCGCAGACATAAAGAGCAAATAATTCTGGAAGACCGGTCATTTCCTCCGTTAATAGCCACACGGAGAAAACGTTGGCTTATGTGGATGGTGAATTTCTAAGACCTATAGCAGAGACCCTACCGTCATACATACGGGACACTACGGACTTTTTTTCGTAAAACGATTGCGGAGTTTACAAAAGTTACCGGAAGAATGTTATATTTAATAAATTTCCACTGGTTTGCCGTGGTGTGGACTCTTTATTTACCACGATTTACGTCATCACATGGTCAAAATGTTGTGGACTCACGAGGCGCTTCGCCGAGAAATTTCCACTGGTTTGCCGTGGTGTGGACTCTTTATTTACCACGATTTACGTCATCACATGGTCAAAATGTTGTGGACTCACGAGGCGCTTCGCCGAGTGAGTCCACAACAAATTTTGACCTTGTGATGGCGTAAATCGTGGTAAATAAGAGTCCACACCACGGCAAACCAGTGGAAATTTGTTTTCTACTACACTATTTAGAAATATACAAGAAAATTTCGCTGTATTTCGTTGCAAAACGTGACACGCTGGCGTCAGCTGGCGTCACATCGTTGTCTGGACTCTTATTTACCACGGTTAATCGACCAATCAGAGAGCGAGAAACTAGTGTGTTGTGGTAAAATTAGCAACATTACTAACTCAAGGAGAATGTCTTTGGACCAAAGACCAGGAACACACAGATTGCATACCTTTGGTAAAAACATACAAGCCCCACACCACCTATATTGCTGAAATTGCTAATAGAAATTGGAAATTCCTGCAATCAAAGGAAAGGCTGGCCCGCATATTCCACAAACTACCACTGGTCGCATTTAGACGACCAAAACGTTTCCGAGACAGACTCGTGAGCACAAAATTTAAAGGTAGAACGGGATGCCATATTCTGGCCAAATAAGGAGTGCCGACCAAGCAACAAACCCAAGCGTAGCTGGTGTGAACGAGTAATATTAAATACGACTGCAACGTTTATGAGCACAACAACAAAGTCTTCACTATTTTTCACTCTGTGGACTGCCAATAGTCTTGGCTACTTGCTTGCAAAATAGGCTGCCCCGTTTTTGATCTACATGGAGTACGTGTACCTCGTTGGGGTGGTTTATGTAGAACGTTATTGTTTTCTATGGTGTTGCTACCCAGCATATCCTTTAAACTACGACAACGTTGATACTGTGATAGGGTTCAGTTGCATTAAGTACCAGTGTTTATGAAAAACCTTTGTAATATGTGGAAGGGTCCTCATAGGTTACGATAAAAGTTATCCTCTCTGATAGCTGTTAGTTTTTGTTTAGTAAGAGAGTTATTGAGGTTGTTCGTGGTATACATGGCTGCTCGTTGAATCTGTTTCTCAGCTTGTTCTGATCTGTAGCCTCTGCTGATCATAGATTTCTTTAAGGATTCACAGTTTCTTGAAAAATCAGAGTTTTCGGAGTAGATGCGTTTAATGCGTGGAGCTTGTCCATTTCAATACTAGATTTTAGAGTGCGTTGGTGATCTAAGAGTGACGTACATAGTACTTGCTCTCTGTCTCAATTTGTCCCTTATTGTTTTCTTGTACAGATACCACCACAAGGTCAACTTTGACTACAACAAGGACAAGCTACATCAAGTTAGTCGCAACGGACAGCAGAGCTTTTCTCGAAACAAAATCCCTATTGGTCCTTGTATCGCCGACCTCAGCAGCTGAGCTGAAGACAAGCGCAACAGCAGTGCCAGGTTTGTAAACGCAAATTTTCGTCCTTGGGTGGTGACGATAAACGGTTGACTTAGTCTCTCGACCTTGTCTGATACAAGATATACAAGGTTATACTATATGCTAATGACGTCACCTGCTTTTGCACAGCATCCATATCGTTTAAAGTGCCTGTAGCCTCAAATATTTCATCCTCAAAATTGAATTGTACGTCAAGTAAATAGTTGACTGGTAGACTGATATTTCTTGGTTTAAATGTCGCGCCTGTGAGTTTATGTTTATGTTTTGAATATGCCTACAATGTGACGTCGACCGGGAATTTTGTGCTTTTTCTTTCTTTTGTGCTTTAAACTGTTTTCAGATTCGAGAAAATTATTTGGTAAAGTAATTAATATGAATCGCGAAACGTAAGATAGCTGTGTATAAAAGGTAATTTATCTCTTCCATTACCATATTCGAAATATAAACTTTTATAACTCATTCAAACCAAGAAGTATTCTACAAATGAAATATTTACTTGATGTTTAATCAATTGATTTTATAGGTGCAATATTTGAGGTAATATGCACAGAGCTAAGTACCTGTTTGTAAATCAATGTCTTAGTATATCGTTATTTTCTTATACACAGGCATTATAACAACATCAAGTTCTACTACAAAAATAAGTTACATCAACACAGCAACGGACAGCGTATCTATTCCTGAACCAACATCCAGTGCGGCCTTTACTATCGTCGAACAAGTCAACGAAGAACTCGATTTCTTCTCGGCCTAATGTCTGGTTCATATGGAAAATAGGTGTTACCCTGAATATAATAATGTTAATTGCTGTTTAGTACGGCTGGATAGGTGCAGGGCTGAACTACGTGTGCTTACTTATAAATTCTGCTTCTGATTTACTATCTCAAAGAGTGACCTTTTTGTATATCTCAGGGGAAACTGAAACTTTAGGCTGAATTCCTAGTTTGTTTTTCCTGACTGAAACTCGAGTTTTAGCTAAAAAAAAATACCGGTGTTTTGAAGCAAAACATCGGCTTGTCCTCTGAGAACAAAGACCAGTCCGAATATAGGCCGGGTTCGCATTACGCATGCATAAAAAGTTATCCAGCTAATCAATAAGTGTTATTCGTAGTTTTTTTAGTCTGTAGTCTTCCTTAGTTTCTCTCTATGCCTAGACTTATTGGCTGGCTCCTGGATCGGTTCACTTGTATAGAGTTTCGTTGGTGTAAATGTGTCTCCTTGATTAATCGCGTCCTGCTGATTTTATAAAGAGATTCAAAGTACACTTAATTAATTGACTATCATTTCCTACTTCTTACGTTTCCAAGCAAAAGTTCTTTTCCAGGTTTGGTCGAAATATTCCTGCGTTTATTTCCGATTTTGTCTCCTGACACTGGAATAAAATCCGCTGCGACCTCAGCAATAGCTGCACTGGTGGCAAGTGCAACAGCAATGCCAGGTTTGTGAACGGAAGGAAGAGTGTCGTTTCCGCTATGCCATCCTTCTAAATCGAGTTGTGAGTACAGGTTCGTACATTAATTCCCAAGCATTTGTAGTTTTCGTCTTGTACACAGACACCACTACACGGACAAATCTGACTACAAAAACAAGTTACATCACAATAGCAACGGACAGCGAGTCCTTTCTGGGGAATTACTTGTACCTGGACAAGACCAAGACTCGTTTGGAGCAGCAATGCCAGGTTTGTGAACGGAAAAGTGTCGTTTCCGCTATGCCATCCTTCTAAATCGAGTTGTGAGTACCGGTTCGTACATTAATTCCCAAGCATTTGTAGTTTTCGTCTTGTACACAGACACCACTACACGGAAAAATCTGACTACAAAAACAAGTTACATCACAATAGCAACGGACAGCGAGTCCTTTCTGGGGGGATTACTTGTACTTGGACAAGACCAAGACTCGTTTGGAGATGGTTTTCAAGAATCGCAGTCGGTTGTTGGGGATATGAGTGGGGTCAACGTTTGGAATCGTGTGTTGACTGTACAGGAGATTTTCATTTTGTCCAAATCGTGCGACTCAGGGGAGGGGAGGGTGTTCAATGGTCTGACGTCAGGAGTGGAGTCCGTGGAGCGGTGCAGCTCATTCAACCATCCGCCTATAGCCAGGACAGCATTATTCACTGTGTCATTTGGTCATATGGCGCAAGGACAAGAACACATCATGCAAGCACAATCGTAAGTCTACTGTCGTAAGTCTATTGTAAGTCTGAAACACTTTATAGACTGCGAGTGGTCTGTCCTTTATTGAAGAATACATGTATACGAAAAGAAAATCATTTATAAGAAAAACATTTTTGAACTTTACATTTTCCCACATCTAACTTCACATAAAATTTTGTTGACCAAGAATACGCAATACCTCTTGTTGTCAATTTTTAAATAAGCCCCGGGCTTATTAGAGCATTAACGGTATTTCAAACAAATCAAAAATGCTGCTTACAAAGGCGTTTCCGCTTTGATGGTTTGCTTCAGTTTCCGTTTTGGTCACACCTTATCAAAAAAACAGGTCACTCCGGTTGGCTGTACGGCTACAGGGCTAAATACCGGAACTCTAGGACCATAGTTATTTTTATCTCCGTTCTGCAACTGGTAGCTTGTCTCACTTCCGGCGCGGTGAAGTTACTTGAAGCCAACGATTGGTCAGTAAGGGTGACTACGCCATTTTTTTACGAGGCATAAAAAGAAGACCCGCCAACACTCCAGCACAGTGCACAAGAAAGCAAGAGCATTTTGTGGACGATATTTCGCGATCTAAGTCGGTTCAGATCCAAGCATAATGTCGCAGATACATCCAGTTACTCCTCCGGGAACTGAAGCAACGACAAAGAGGACGTTAACCAATATTCCACGTCGCACTATAATTATTTCTGTTTGCGTGGTAATCGTGATCGCGACTGCTATAATTCTGTCGGCCGTATATGTGCCAAAAATGATGACAAATGACAATGGAAGTATGTTCTGCGAGTTATTATTATTATTATTATTATTATTATTATTACTGTTTTCTCGTTCCGTTCCTTGGCTGAGATTTGCGTTTAGTACATTTTTTAACCCTCAGCTTGTTTTGTCCTCAGAAGCAGGCGGAAGAAACGATGGAAATCAAGCTGGTAAGTACATGTATTTATGAATTGACCCACATGTGTTTTCCGATGTGTATGCGCGTGCTTGTGGGTCACCTGCCGTATACTTGATTAGTGGGTACCGTCACCTCGATCGCTTGTTTGTTTGTTTGTTTGGCCCGGGTTTACAAGTCCGCTCCTGTCGAGAACGGAAATGTTGTAGCTCGAGCCGATTAGAAGTCTTGTTGAGACGTCTCCGCGCGAGATTCAGGTGCAACTGAATGCTGGCACCAGGATGAACCCCTCCCTTTTTTTTTTTCTAATGTATCTTTGCAATGTAGACAGTGTAAGTTTTGGAAGCACTAACTTGTCCGTTTGCTGTATCTGTCCGTCTTGTGTCGCATCTATCGAAAAACACTTTCTCCGCATTCTACCGCACCTATTGGCAACAGCTCTTGCAAAGGACAGTTATCCCGCATTCCACTTTTGCATAGCAACCGGGAGCGCGAACTCCGGGGTTGTGTGGGAAAGAATTGACCGGTAGTCCTTACTGTTGGATACCGCTTGTATAAGCAAACAAGCAAATCAATTGGCTTTAACTGAAGCTTATTTTATTTTAATATACTTCGCCGCCCTTTTACACGACTACAATATTATTAAGTATTATACAGTAGAAGGCAATCTGCTTTTCATGAAATTGCGATTTTAAGCTCGAAGTGTTTTTTGACTTCATTTCACTGAAGTTAACGTTTTTCGTTTTGGATATTTTGATTCCGGAGCATTGTGCGAATCCTAAACAGTTTACAGGAAACAAAATTTACAATGAACTCTGGGCAGTTACGAAGGCATTTTGAGTATGCTGATTGTTTGCGTCTCGTCAATTTTTGGCGCAATTGAATCTCGAAGGCTCCTAAACTTACTAAATTGTGTATTAGTTCCATTCTAAAGATCAGAGAAAGTGCGAGCATACAAACTTTCGCTACAGTTCTGAGTGTGGTTGTGTTTTATCAGATTTTGAATTATCGCACGAGTTGCCCTCAAGTGATTGTTAATCTTTTATGAGAAGCCCAAGGTTTCATATTGTTTGATTTTTATTCAAAGTTTGTTTGTAAACAACAAAGTACTTAAGGCTTCACGCACGTGTGAAAGCATAAGATAAAAGCCACTAGAGCCACGAGCGACGTAGATCGGCAGAAGGGATATGGCGAACAGTACAACTCGCGACAACGCGAACGCAAACAAAGTGCAAGCAATTAAGTACAGGCAGACGGAAAAGGACAAATCTCGATTTTCGTGCTTGCGCGTAATTGCGTCTGCCTTGTCTTAATTGTAAATTAATGGCTCTTTGTATTCCCGCGTCGCTCGAGAAAACCAGGGGGAGGGAGGGAAGGGGTGGAGTGGGGAACGAAATAAATTTGCAAAATGATGACGTCAAACTTTGGAACTCTATTTGGTCGGGAATAGAGTACAGATTGTGTGGCTCAAGACTGAAATAGGGTGCACGTATTTGGGTACAGATCTGAAACAGGGTAAGGGTTTTGAGAACCAAAATTGTGGATCTTACAATGCTGCTAAAATATATTGCGTGCTCGGACCGGTATAAAACTCTGGCCATATAATGTTTAATGAAATTATGACAAAGTCCGTGTGCAATTAACTGTATCATTATACATCAACGTTTCCGTCTCTGTCGATTAAGCTGCTTCAATTCGGTAATTATCGTAACTGTATATTGGTTGTGTATTTTACGACTTCCTGTGTTTTTCCTTGATGTTCAATCAGTCGTAAACTTTGTCTTCTCTCCGCAATTCTGTTGATAAGATCGACTCCAGTTAAATGCAAGCCGAGAGTGAACAGTGTTCGATCAATCTGATCTTGTGATTTTTCGATTTTAACGATCCAAGTGTGAACAAGTCGATCCGTGTTTTAGTGAACTTGTTCCAGACGAACACACGAACGCTCAAAATACAGATTCTCCCAGCTTTGTGACATGAAAAATATAAGAATGATGTAGTGAGTTATTGACTGTTCAATCAGCTTTCGCCTGTATAAACTATCAAGTGGCAAATTCTCTCGGAGGGGGGGTACTCCTCAAAATTTTGGGTACCCTATTTCAGACCAAAATGTGCAATTTTCGACCCTATTTCAGACCAAATATCAAAACCTCTGACCCTATTTCAGACCAAAGGTTAAAATCGATGCCCTATTTCAGACTAAAAAGGCAGAAAATGATACCCTTTGGGGCGGCACATACCTATATGGCTCATATATGGGAGTACCCCCCCCCCCCCCCGGGGGGGGGGCAAATTCTCCATAAAATACATGATATATCTTTGGTTAGATGCTGGAGCGGAGAAAATTGAAGTTGAAAAAAAGGTCTAAGAATTATTTGCAAACGTATTTAGGGACTAATAATATCCAGTAAATAATTGCATTAAAACGCTAAAACACTACCAGAACCTACACTTCAAGTAACTAAACAAGATATATGTCCTTCATTGTTTTCTTGTACAGATACCACCACAAGGTCAACTTCGACTCTGTCGAATACAACAAGGACAAGCTACATCAAAATAGTCGCAACGGACAGCGAAGCCAATCTCGGAACAAAATCTCTTGTCGTCTTAATATCGCCTACCTCAGCAGCTGAACTAAAAACAACAGCAGTGCCAGGTTTGTGAATGCATGCTTCCGTCCTTGGGTGGGCACGTTCGATCTTTAAACCTTTACAAAGAATAACCTAATATATGGACAGGGGAATCTGCCCGGTGCTGAGATCTGTCCTCTACCATATCACTAATCAATTCGCGTTCACTTTCTAACGAGCTACATGCACGGCTCTTAAGTGACACGTGATTAAATAAACTACAATAATTGCAGATTCCTTTTTTTTTTCTTAACTGGGCTACTAGTATTTTATTTCTATTTGTCTATCTATATATATGACCTCTTCCCACAGTGAATTTGATATTTGTGTATACTGAATATTTATATTGAGGGCTCAAAATATTTCCAAATATGAACAGAGCACCGTTGTATATATATAGGTTTGAAAACATACTTGGATTAATGTTCAGCGTTTATGCATCAGTTTCCAACGCATTTAATTGTTAATTTGGATTTTAATCTTGTACAGAAAACACCACAAGGCCAGGTTCAGCTACAGTGACAAACTACACCAAAATAGCAACAGACAGTGTGTCCAGTTCGGAAGAAAATTTTGCATCTCCAACCTTTGCGGCTCAATTGAAGGCAAGCACAACCACAGCAGTGCCAGGTTTGTGGAAGCATCAAATTAGTCTGTACACTTTTATAAAAAGAGCTATAAGTACCTGTTTGTACATCAATTTTCAAGCGTTTACCGGTTGATATCTTCATGTATGCAGACACTACAACAAGGTCAAGTTTGACTACAAAAGCAAGTTACATTACTATAGCAACGGACATTGGATCCATTCCTGGAACAAAATCCATTGAGGACTTTGTATCGCTGAACTCAGAAGCTGAACTTAAGACAAGCATAACATATACTCAGTTTGACTTGTACTTTATTATAACGTGTTTAGTAAGAAATGATATGTACTTAGGATTATAATAGTTTATATACAGTGGATTTAATCTTCAAAGGACTGTAATTACTTTCTAATTCCATCTACTTCAGTATAAAATAAGAAATGATATGTATTTAATATGTAGTATTTAATATTTAATATGTAGTTTACAATATGCTTAGTTCAACCTACTCTTTATAGGAATGTTAGTTCTGTTGTTGTTGCTGGTTTATATTTAATTTAATTTAATTTAATTTGCTATTTGTTATTGTAATTGTATTTGCTGAGTGCGTCACCTCTTCGATGAAACATTTAATTCTCTGTTGACCCCAAGCCATTTAAGCCACTGGCTTTGGCCCTACTTCTTTATGTAAATCTTTGTGTGTCATCTAATGAATAAATGAAATGAAAATGAACAGCAGTGCCAGGTTTGTTACTAAACGCATTACTATAATTGCTTTTCTGTATACGTCTAAGCGTCCGAGCATTTATTGTTCTCTTCTTGTACACAGACACCACTAAACAAAGACAACTCCGACTTGACAAAGATAAGTTACGTCACATTAGCAACGGACAGCGAGTCCATTCCTCCAGCAAAATTACAGTGTTAGCAAATCAATGGGAAACGATTTTTGGTTCGAGCTAAGGGGAGGTTCGAATTAACGAGGGTTCGAGTTGTACTATAGGATTCTATTGTATACTTGTTTGTAAATCAAGCGTAAATGTCCAAGCATCCCGTTGTTTTTTTACACAGACACCACAACAGGATCAAGTTCTACTACAAAGACAAGTTACATTAACACAGCAGCTGACAGCGAGTCCGCCATTCCTGGTACAAAACCCAGTGCGGCCTTCGCGTCTCCGACCTCAGCAGCTGAGCTGAAGACAAGCGCAACAACGGCGCCAGGTTTGTGAAAATATCAATACCACGTCTAAATATGAATACAAACAAAATCTAAGCTAAGACAAGTAGTACCTGTTTGTAAACCAATGTATAAGCGTCTCGTTGTTTTCTTACGCACAGAAACCACAACAAGATCAAGTTCTACTACTAACAAAGACAAGTTACATTAGCATAGCAACGGACAGCGAGTCCATTCCTGGAACAACATCTGTTGCGGCCTTCGTATCTCCGACATCAACAGCTGAACTAAAGACAAGCACAACATCAGTGCCAGGTTTGTGAAAGCATTTTAAGCAGAGCTATATTTTTTTTACAGGAGCCCATTACTCCTGGGCGTCCGTCTACATTTTATGTGTGAGCCAACCTGTCTCGTCTATTTTTAGCCTTTGATAGAAAGTGGGGACGTTAGAACAACGGTAATAAAGGTTAGTTGTATAGTTTGGACAACTCTTGGACATAGGGACATAAATCAAAACATTTTCAGTACTTCGTGGAGAGAAAGAAAGGGTTAAATATTTAAAAAATCCCGTAGGGGAGGGTGAGGTGGAATCAGCAGCACTTTTGCCGAAAAACCGAACGGACAAAACACTAAACGTCAAGCAGTGGGACGTGCAACCAGAAACAAGATTGAATTTTTACAACTAAAATTGTGAGCCGTGCTCTTTTACTTTGCCAATGGTTCAAAAGATATTGGTCAATTTAGCTGAAATACTCAAGCTATCCTAACTAAATTTAACAGTTCTATTGCCTTACTAGTTTGCATCAACATAATGATTTTTTTCTTTCTCTTGACAGTGGAGAACTATACAGCACCGGAAGGTAAGTGAAACAGGGGCTAAATGTAGCGGTTCTCAAACGACTGTCGAAAGCAAAGTAATAACAGTCAAACCTGTATATAAGGGCCCTGTATAAAGCAGTCACTCTGTATATAGCGGTCACCGAACAACTTCCTGAAAATCGCTCCTTATATTTACTGTATACTCGACCTGTGTTAAGCGGTCACCCCGGGGGTGGGGTAGCCCTCATATATGAGCCATATAGTTATGTGCCGCCCCAAAGGGTATCATTTTCAGTAATTTAGTCTGAAATAGGGTATCGATTTTGAGCCTTTAGTCTGGAATAGGGTTGAAGATTTTGATATTTGGTCTGAAAGAGGGTCGAAAATCGCAAATTTTGGTCTGAAAAACGGTCAAAAATTGAAAATTTGGGTCTAAAACAGGGTCAAAGATTGCAAATTTTGGTATGAAATAGGGTCAAAAATCGCAAATTTGGGTCTGAAATAGGGTAAGGGTTTTCAGTCCCGGGCGACACTCCCACCCAAAATTTTGAGTTCCCCCATCCCCCACTCTATATAGCGTACGCAGTCACCCTTTACACTTCCCGTATGGACAATTTTATTTTTTACCTGTATAAAAACGGTCACCAAATTGGATTACGATATCGGCTTTCCCTCAAACTATTAGCGAATTGTGTCAAGCTTCATTCAACATCTTATTAAATTGTAGCTACCAAGGCTACCGCTTATCATATGGCTATAAAATGTTCTGTAATCTGATTGGCTGAGAGCAAGCAAGTGTCACGAGAGACAAGTGATTGGATGCGAGCTCTCTTTGTTTGATCAGGGTTAAAACGAATTTTCAGAGGCCTCACAGAAACCAAAAAGAGCCCCTCCCGCTACCGCTTCAGAAACTGAATGTAAATTCAAAAGTATTGCAGGGTGTTTGTTAACATCTAACTTTCTACAAACCCGCAATGTTTCACGTTATTGCATTTTTGTTTAATGTAAACATCACGAATAAAAACTTCCCTGATACGTTGATTGTTGAATGTTGTTTGCAATGTGAAGTCGAACATATAGTGTTTTTATATTTTACTTTAGGGTAGACAGCGGTATAAGTCAAATAAAAATAATGTTGCTTTTGTTGCAGACTTTTCTCTCCTCTTCGCGAACAAGAGCACCACAGACTACGTCTTAATCAACGGAACGACTTCTCTTGTGGCCGTCACTGGCTGTTTCTGGATGCGGTCGAGTGATCAAGACAACGACGGTACACCTTTCAGTTACGCCGTCAGTGAGGCTGATAACGAAATCCTTCTCATGAACTACAAGAATTTCAAATTCTGGGTTGGCGACAAACACGCAGGGTAAACCATGATTATTTTTAAAATGTTAACGGAAGTATGAGGGAAGTTGCTGTGTAGTTGGGGCCTATGATGTCGGGGAAGAGTCGAGAAGCTCACAATTTTGTTTCAAGTTTCGCTACAACTTTCAGCGTAGCGATATCCTAACAAGAACCAACCGGATTTTCACGCTCGACGCAAGCGTGCTTGTTCTTCTTTTACAGTGAACAGGCTCGACGCTCGGGGATCAATAACCTCCCGCGCAGACGCTCTGAGCTCGCATCTTTTAGTGACGAGCTCCGAGCGTCTGTGCAGGAGACTGGGGGATCAAAGGTGATTTTGTGCTGATACGTTCGTCCTTTGTTTTCACTTGATCCGTAACTTGTGTTTGCGTCAGTCACGGAAACCAGGCTTAACTAAATACACATAACGAAGTACAAGGCTTCATCCCTTCGACTAATCCACTTTTCCCTCGATCCTAGTTCTACTTCTGTATCAGCCAATGACGGTCTGTGGCACTATATCTGCTTCAACTGGGATAATTCCACTGGCTCGTGGAATATTTACAAAGATGGCGTCCTCGTAAAGAATGGCTCAGACCTCAGCAAAGGTCACGTGATCCGTGCTGGGGGATTACTTGTACTTGGACAAGATCAAGACTCATTTGGAGGTGGCTTTGAAGAATCGCAGTCGTTTGTTGGAGATATGAGTGGGGTAAACGTGTGGAATCGTGTGTTGACCGCACAGGAGATTTACACTTTGTCCAAATCGTGCAACGCAGGGGAGGGGAACGTGTTCAAGTGGTCTGACTTCAGTAGTGGAGTCCGTGGAGCGGTACAGGTCATTCGACCAACCGTCTGCACAACAGGTAAAATAATTTTGCTGCTTAAACCACAGTATCTTGCATCCTTGTAGTTGTTTACATCGGAGGAATTTGGGCGTATCGACTTAACCCTTTCATTGTCAAGAGTGATCAAGTTCAATTTTCTCCTTCAGTTTCGGCAGCACAAATATATCATACAGTAAAGAGAACTTTGCTTTTGACACCTTGCTCAGTTGATAGCTGATTAAAGTATCAACTCTCATTACATTATTCATACATTTCCCTCTTAAAAAGTTTGGAGAATCTGCATTTTGAACTTGGGAGTGAAAGGGTTAAACGGGCCAGATGGAAAAGAGAATCTTCTTGAGACCTAAAGATCACCACTTCACGTACTCTCCCTTGACACACGTAAGGATGCATGTGCAATATGGAGTCCAAGATTTAGTGATGTAAGTCGAGTAAAAAAAAGTTCCTTTGGTTGTTTTAGTTGCAGATTTCTCTTTTCTGTTCGCGAACAAGAGCACCACAGACTACGTCTTAATCAACGGAACGACTTCTCTTGTGGCCGTCACTGGCTGTTTCTGGATGCGGTCGAGTGATCAAGACAATGAAGGTATACCCTTCAGCTACGCCGTCAGTGGAGGTTACAATGAGCTCATTATCCATGACTACAGAGATTTCTCGATCTTTGTTGGCGAAACACCTACAAGGTAAAGCATCATTAATTAAATGAAATTGTAGATTGTTATTCCCGAGCCGTGCGAGGGTACTAACCATGACACCTTCCCATTTTTGAATGTCTGTCTTTGGCCTTCTCGCAGCGCGGGGTCTTCTGGGAGCAACAGGCACGTCACGCGTGCTCTTTTCCAGGCTCCCTCAGTTAACCTCGACACGAGGGCCCTTACCCATCCGCGCTCGCTACTTTAGCGCTCTCTTGATATAACCTTGGAGGGAAAAAGAGGGACTTTTCGCAGTTTAGACACCTCAAGTTAAACAAATTTCGATAAGATCAAAGTAACGATAGCATCTGATTACTTTGAAGTATTTAGTAGTGATATTATTATTATTACTAGAAAATACCAAAAGTTTGATCTTTGATAGCTCCACTGCTCATGATGGAAATATTACTAAAGACATTAAATGCAGACACCGCGTTTAAACAACGGTCAGAATGCTTTTCTTCGAATTAGTTGAAACTGGCTTTGTTTTTTCACACGTTTTTAGACATTTTATCACAATGCGACTCCCATTTTGTAAGTGATGACCATTGTGAACCACGAGGAGGCCGAGAGAAAAACAGCTGTTTTAAATCGCCTCTACGAAGTTTAGACGAGGCTTTCTACGTGTACTGTCTAAGAAAATTCCTCACAACAAAAATTGCAAAAGAAGTATTTAATTATTTGTTACCCTGTCTCCGTTTGGCCTTTTCTCTACGTTAAAGAAATATCCTATACGACTTGTGTGCGTTGTATTTTAGAGCAAGTCTCGTGAATACTATCTATTTTCCGATTTTTAGTTCCAATGATTTCATGCCCTATGAACAGAAAAACTCACAAATACAGTTCAACTAAACCAAACAGTAAAGCCAAGCGATTATTAACTCGTTTAACACTTGCGATGTCTTAAAAAGCCGTCCCGGCCTCGGCGACATTGGTAATTCGACGAACTCACTCAATTAGCTTCTCTTGCCATCAGTAAAACTTCTGTATCAGCCAATGACGGCCTGTGGCACTATATCTGCTTCAACTGGGAAAACTCCGCTGGCTCATGGAACATTTACAAAGATGGCGTCCTTGGCAAGAGTGGCTCAGGCCTCAGCATTGGTCACGTGATCCGGGGTGGGGGACGCTTTGTTCTGGGACAAGAGCAAGACTCACTGGGAGGTGGTTTTGAATTGCAGCAGTCGTTTGTTGGGGAGATGAGTGGCGTCAACGTGTGGAATCGCGTGCTGACTGCACAGGAGATTCACAATTTGTCTAAGTCTTGCGATGCAGGAGAAGGGAACGTGTTCAAGTGGTCTGACTTCAGGAGTGGCGTCCGTGGAGCGGTGCAGGTCATTCAACCGTCCGCCTGTGAAGCATAGTTTTAGCGCCGAAGACTTCTCTTCGAACAGGAGCGCCCGGGCGCGCTCTGTCCTCCGCAGAGGCATTTCAATGTATGGTGTGGTTTTATAAACGGTCCGCTTTAACCCTTTCACTCCCATATTCAAAATGCAGATTCTCCCAAACTTTTAAGAGGAAAATGTATGGGTGATGTAGTGAGAATTGATAGTTTGATCAGCTATCATCTGAGCAAGGTATCAAAAGCCAAGCTCTCCTTACTATATGATATATTTCTGGTGAGAAACTGAAGGAGAAAATTGAAGTTGATCACTCTTGAGAGTGAAAGGGTTAAGTAGGCGATGTCAGATCGTGCATGTTATATATAATCAATCCGTTTTCTTCATTTGCGTAAAGTCAAGAACTTTCTATTTGAAAGGTTGCCTTGGAGTGCCCGGTATGTAAAGTCCGAGCAGTGTTCAATAAAACATTGTAGTGATACAGCTCGTCTGGTAATGTATTGAGGAATCACTTCGACATTTGATCTTGCACTGCTTTTATTACAACAACATCTGCCAAGTTTCGTTATTGAGATTTGTAACTACAGCGCACCGCCCTACAATTGTTACTAAGTCCACTTACAACGCGGCGTTCTTGACGACAGAAAAACTTTGCTAGTTGCCGTGGGGTCCTGCGACATTTTTGTTGCAAAGTAGCAAGGACGCGTGTTAGCATAATGCAGATTCTCCCAACCTTTTAAGAGTAAAATATATGAGTAATGTAACGAGAATTGGTAGTTTAATCAACTACCATCTAAGCAAGGTATCAAAAGCCAAGTTCTCCTTACTGTATGATGTATTTCTGGTGAGGAACTGAAGGAGAAAATTGAACTTGATCACTTTTGGGAGTGAAAGGGTTAAACTATTGAGGGAGAGTTTCTCTCTGTTAGTGTCTGTCTCCCTTTAGAGCGCAACGAACGAATGAATGTCAAATAAGACCACGTTGCACGCTTTTTTCCCCCACTTTATTGCATTTGTACCCATTACACAATCACCTTACATCACAAAATTGTTGCAGGTTCTTAACTCTGACAAGAGCAAACTGAAGATAGATTTTGTCTCTAACGCAATTAATTTTGTGGGTAACCCTTATAATCCCCAAATGAAGGTATAAATTGCATTTTGATACCTTCAAAAAAGAAAAACAAGTCGACAAAAAGAAACACAATGCAGCCCCGTTTAAATTTCCCAGCTTTGCTGATTTCAAAGCACGGAACCCTTAATCTAAACTAAAACCCCTTAAACGTTACTCTCGGTGACTTTACTGCACCAGAACGTAACCCATGGCTGCGATGGTCTTGTCTCCGTTGTCGCCGCCGTGTTTAGCCACATCGCCACAGGAAAGATTATCGTTTGGATAACCTCCAGTGCCGAAACCGATGCGGGAATCATTGGAGGAACAGTCATTCTCGTTGTTGCTCGAGATTCCAATCCTCGCTTTCGACATGCTTTCATTTGCTTTTGCGTTGAATCCCTCCCTGTTGCAGTTGCTCTGGAGAGACGAACCAGCAATCAGCGCTTTCCAGGCATTGCGTCCGCGCGGGGTATCGAAGGCGTGGAATGTGTCGTCGGCGATCTGCGAGTGAAGAGACTGGGCCGAATGGTCGACTGAGAGAAACTTTGTTTCACCTCCCACCTTCATCCCGAGGCAGAGTTTACTGAAGGAAGTCTGCGAGTATGTTGGCAGTTTGGTTTCCTCGTCGTTCAAGCCACTCGACCCTCCTACCGCGTTGAACACGGCATCGTTTGTCCACAATTCGGAGCCGTAAATGAAGGTTTTCTGGAAGATAAAAGCGCTTGAGTTTGTTTATGATATTCTTCCAACCATTCAAGAAGTGAATTTATAAGTGTGTAGCGAGAATTGATTATTTCATCAGCTTTTATCTGGGACCAAGACTCAAGGAAAAAAGTCGATCACTTCATGGTGAATCTGATTGACGCTAGGAACGTTTCGATTCCTGAACAGCAGTTAAAACCAAACCTCGTGTAAGCAACAAACTCGGTGAACTTCATGTTTCTATTTCATGTTTCTTCATGTTTCTATTAAAACTTCATGTTTCTATTAACCTGCTACCTATATTTATGTATTATTTATTATTATTTCTTTGTTAATGTTATTCGATTTGTCAGCTACACTTCCTTAAGCCTAATTTTATTGCCTTATATTGATTTGCGATCATTCCCAATGTCCTACAGCAGTATTTTTGCACTATAGAGTTTCTTTCAAGCCTATGCCATTTAAGCCTCTGGCTTTGGCTCTTATAATTTCAATATGTACAAAACATAAAACAATTAAGACGATTGTTATGGTTATGGTTGTTATGGTGAATGCATTTTGAATAATAGTGCTGAGTTTCCAACTCTTCAACTGTTGAATGAAACCTAGAAGTGTCAACTCTAAAGTGAAGCTTTCAATCTAATAGCACGGTATTGATTTTTAACAGCTCCTGCATAGTCAAACGAATCACGTGTACAAGAACAATCATCGAAAAGAATCTCGCTAAATCGGCGCCAAATTGCCTCTAAAGTCATCATAAGGGGGAAGTATGGACTAGTTTCTGTTGTTAGACCAATTTTAGTAAGTTTTATTATATACTCTACGCGCTAAACGTGATTTGAAAAATTTCCATACAAATCCCTATTAGCGGATCAGTCATGACGTCATCTGTGTGAGCTGCCTGTGATTTACCTTGCTGCCGTCAATCTTCATGACCAGCGTAAATCCCCCAGACCCACATCCTTCAATAGCGTCCATGTGACAGTACACTGGGACCTTGCCACCCGCCAAGGACAGTTCGTATGCTTTGCTTTCCCTGAAAAAAAAATTCTACTTTTCAAGATTCTGCGTCAGTCACGCACGTCGCGTCACTTCAATTCGTCATCAACGCGTCACACACGTCACGTCACACCACATCACGTCACGTACCTTTCGCCGTCGGCATATATCTCACTGCAGCTTTTGTATTCTTTTGGTGGTGGTGGTGTAGTGGGAGCTAGAAAAATTACAGTACAATATTAGTACCGACAAAAAAGCCTTTAATTAATATTGGGGCATAAGGGCATAAGGGCATCAGCTATCGTCTGGGTAACAATTATTATGGATACATATGACGCCAGGTTATTCTAGCTTCACTACCTGTGTTCGTTATTGTTAATCTTGGGCTAAGAAATATGCCAAAAAGCTGCTGTGTTCACAAACTTGGTGAATAATGATCAAAGATCTGATTCAGGTCATTTGTAATACCGAGAAAAGGCAAATGGAAACCATTCGCCATTTGTTTTGGCGGAAATACGTTCGGGGAAAAATGTTCGTTGTCGAAGGCTGTGCTAAGTCATCTACACCGTATTCACATTGTCGTGTTCGGAACAAGCTTACGATTTGTTGGGCGAAGGGCCTTGAGTGCTTCCACGACTCCGTTCACGATATCCTGCCTCTGCTGGTCAAACTTTTGATCCAGATCTTCTTTCAGTGCTCGTCTTGCTTCGGCTGCCTCATCGCCAAGTTTAGAGATTGCCTCAAGAACAGGTGCGAAGTCAGCGTTACACTGGACCGGCTCAGCTGGTTGCTTCAAAATCTCAAGGATCTCGCAGGGAGCTAAAAACAAAGACTTTCAGTCCGCTATTAATAACATTACCTTCTCGCAACTTCTTGGCCAGCGAACTGCAGAGTTTTGACCAAAGATTTAATTTAAAAGCGTGTTCCACTAGCTCAAAACACATCGCCGAAGAAAGTCCTGTTGTGAGCGCAACATTACTTTTACTTTTAACCATTTTACTTTCAAGCTTAAAATACAGATTCTCCCAACCTCTTAGTAGGAAATATATGCATGGGTGGGTAGTGAGAATTGGTAGTTTAATCAGCTTTTATCTGAAAAATTGCCAAAAACCAAGTCCTCTATGCTGTTTGATATATCCTCGTTGAGAAACTAAAGGAGAAAATTTATAGTGATCACTCTTGGGAGTGGAGGGGTTATAAAGACCTTTGTGCCCTATCCCACCTGAACAAGTACAGCAAGTGATATCGAGTTACAGCTGTTGCTGGCGGCTGCTGACAGCGAGTGGCATTACTGCTTACTACCTACCCTTCTTCTTGTTGCATGACGCCCCCGACTTTTTCGCGGCCGGCTTCCCACAGGTGAGGGAAATCCCCACCATCAACAGAACGATAAATGCCTTGTTCATTTTCTGAAAATGAGAACGTTAACTGATTTGGTCACAAACGTTATATAAAAAGTATGAGTGAGGTTTATCTGGATATGCTGAATGCCGTAAACTGTTGCGCCTTAGGTAAACTCTCCCTAGATGAGCCGCATTTTGCAGTTCTTGGAGTAAATGCCCAAAATATTGTTTGAATAAAAAAAGGAACTGATGTGTTGGCTGACGTTTTGAGGCGTGAGAGCTATTTTTTTGAAAGCATAAAATTTTAAACTGATGGCCATGAAAACCTGCAAAGTTGAATTATGTTACGAACAAATATCAATGTTACGATTATTTGATGATAAGTCGAAAAAGTTAGAAATTGATTTTATCCCTGCAGAGTACAGTGCACAGCAACTATCTTCTATCTGACAAGCATGTGTGTAGCGGCGGCAGCTCCGGTAGCGGACTAGCTCCGTGAATGACTGGTTGGGTGAGGACTGGCTCTAGTAACTGACTCGACTCTTGAATTCCGCAGGGCTTGACGGAGTTTATTGTGTCAACCGTTTTACAGCAATCCGGTGTAGGACGTGTAGTTACGAAGGCTCTAGGTAGCTTCTAGGTTGGACAGCAATGAAGCGACTATTGCGATGATCCTAGTCGATCTAGAAACTTGTTTAGAACTCATCGAATTTCTTAGAGTCTCGTGGAGTAGCGCAATGTAACAATGAAACTTAAAACTACTTAAAAAATCATGTGCCAGGAAATTACGTAAAAATAATACTAGCCAGCGATGTTTGCGGTAAAGATCAGCGGTGCAAGGTAAAAGGGCTAAGACACACGGGTGACAATGTGTCAATCTGGTAATCAATTTGTCGCTCAGCTGGTCTTTAACACACGGGAAGTCATTAGACAAAACGTACAAAAGGAGAACTCCCCGTTGATTGACAATGGCGCGAACACTGCAATTAGATGTCTCATTGAAGGCTTTCATTTTATAATGGTCCTGTATTCAGGTTCCGGGACTAGCACTAAAAATTGGCAAGCTTCAGACTAAGCCCGAATCTTTGGCAGTTAACTTTTTTTATTATATGCCCGGCGTCCCACGTAAAAGAAGTCGTATATTCTCATTCTTATACAAGTTATTTTTCTTCGAGGAACAAAATCACCCCATTTTAATTTGCTAATGAATATACCTCTAATTTTTTTTTTAACTTACGGGCAGAAATTAATATTTCCCGCAGAGATTGTTATTTACTGATATATGCGGCTATGCTTTTCTGTTTTGTGTACACCTTAATTGGATTGTTATTAGTAACCTGCTTGGTGTTTAATATTGTGAATTTATGATGAGGATATTCTGCTCGACGTTTTGAAAATGTAGAAATAAATAGGAGACAAGCCTGCACGAAAATGCCCTAACGTGCGTAAATGCGCCGAAAGTTCACGCCCTATTGCTAATCGTTCGGAGTTACTTAGACATTAATCTTTTTCACATTTTTGCAAAATTATTTTAATAGATAAATTACGGAAACTACCTTCTTTTAAAACTGACGACCCTTTTTAGTTTGCTGAGGAAACACTTCTAATTTTCTAAACTTTCGTGCAGTAAGCAAACGCCCGCGGACGCCGCAAACTCGCCGAAGGTTTACACTCAGCCCATTTGCTTTCAACGGATTTTTTTTTCCTGTTCATGGTTTCAAATGGTACAACTTTGTTTGTTCCTAACAGCCGATCCTATAATGTTCAGTTCGAATGAATAAGTGAAACCATGTTCTTCGCTCACACAGACATCAGTATCACTATAGTTAACAAATGTTTAGCAAAGACAGATGACGACACTATACGTGTGTGCTATTGATGTCGTACGTGTGTTTGTGTGTGGATTTCCTTTTTCTTCTTCTTTCTACTTTTTTTTTTAGTGCTACGAAGTGCATAGAATAAGAGACACGTTTATCTCTGGTAATAAGCGTTCATTATAAAATCTATATAATTTTAGGTTGAAATGCAGCTAAAATGTCAGTTGAAACCAGCAGAGAATTCATGCAGAACAGTGCCAGCACTGGCTCAGTTGTTGAGAAAATGATCATCATGATATATATGATGGTTTACTTGATTCTGTTCGAGTTAATGTGTTCTAACGAAAGGCAAAACGGTAGCTAATAGACAAATGTCGAAACTAAGATTAAATCAGCGAACTACTCACCACTGACGACGGAACACCCTTGTTAATCTTAAGACACTGATGACTTGAAGTCAACTGGGAAATGGCGTTAGCTTAAATGAAAGATAGCTTTATTTCTCAAAAACGTCAATGGCATGGTAACCGGTCGTTCCTTGACAATATTGCTTGGTTATTAAACGTCCCAGTTGGAATCCGCCTTTTATTACCTGTTTTTACTGATTGTTATTAGTAACCTGCTTTGTGTTTAATACTGTGAATTTATGATGAGGATATTCTGCTCGACGTTTTGAAAATGCAGAAATTTAAAATAGGAGACAAGCCTGCACGAAAATGCCCTAACGTGCGTAAATGCGCCGAAAGTTCACGCCCTATTGCTAATCGTTCGGAGTACTTAGACATTAACCTTTTTCACATTTTTGCAAAATTATTTTAATAGATAAATCACGGAAACTACCTTCTTTTCTCACAGTGAACTGCGTTAGCACAGTGTGCCGTAAAACTGACGACCCTTTTTAGTTTGCTGAGGAAACACTTCTAATTTTCTAAACTTTCGTGCAGTAAGCAAACGCCCGCGGGCGCCGCAAACTCGCCGAAGGTTTACACTCAGTCCATTTGCTTTCAACGGATTTTTTTTCCTGTTCATGGTTTCAAATGGTACAACTTTGTTTGTTCCTAACAGCCGATCCTATAATGTTCAGTTCGAATGAATAAGTGAAACCATGTTCTTCGCTCACACAGACATCAGTATCACTATAGTTAACAAATGTTTAGCAAAGACAGATGACGACACTATACGTGTGTGCTACTGATGTTGTACGTGTGTTTGTGTGTGGATTTCCTTTTTATTCTTCTTTCTACTTTTCTTTTTAGTGCTACGAGGTTCATAGAATAAGAGACACGTTTATCTCTGGTAATAAGCGTTCATTATAAAATCTATATAATTTCAGGTTGAAATGCAGCTAAAATGTCAGTTGAAACCAGCAGATAATTCATGCAGAACAGTGCTAGCACTGGCTCAGTTGTTGAGAAAATGATCATCATGATATATATGATGGTTTACTTGATTCTGTTCGAGTTAATGAGTTCTAACGAAAGGCAAAACGGTAGCTAATAGACAAATGTCGAAACTAAGATTAAATCAGCGAACTACTCACCACTGACGACGGAATACCCTTGTTAATCTTAAGACACTGATGAATTGAAGTCAACTGGGAAATGGCGTTTGCTTTAACGAAAAGATAGCTTTTATTTCTCAAACTTTCAATGGCATGGTAACCAATCGTTCTTTGGCAAATGCTTGGTTAATAAACGTCCCACTTGGAAGCCGCCGTTTATTACTTGTTTTTACTGATTAGTATAACAGTTGTACGTGTCTTTTAAAGTCAGTTCTGGAGTGACTGAGCTATTAGATGTAAGGCAGATCAGAAATAACAAATCAGTGTGTTAGCTATCTAGTTTTACAGTTCTGTGTGAAAAAAAAAAAGAGGACCAGATCCGCGCAAAATAAGATAATCTCTGATTAATTTAACTATTTTGGAACTGGGAAAACCACCGTTTTGTTGTATTTTGTAAACTGAATAACAAAACAAGGTCAAGGTTCGTATTAATCAATAATCAAATAATCGAAAGTGATGTTGAGACAAGTAATTAGTATATTCCTAAACTTGATGAAACGATACTATTTTCAGTCCCTTGCACCTTTCGTCGACGTGTTTTATAGTGGGGTTTTTTAAATTAATTTTTCGTATTTGTTGAGGCACTCTGTCGGGACCCTAAGCAAATAAGGCGCTCAGCACGACAACTTCAGTCTCGCGAAAACAATATACTGACAATGAGCAAAGCTGAAGCGATCGAAAAATTGCGCTTGGATCACGCGAAACTGCACTGGCTAATGGCTTGAAATCGTCGTGCCCTCGTGTCAGACCTCAAGGAATACGTCAATCTATCCATAACATTGTATGTACATCGTTCATTGACACATTGCTATGTTATTTATACCGTTCAGTTGCGATCTTGTAACCTTAGCCAACAGGGCGCTCTCAAATAATAGAAATAAATTGAAACTGGAAATCGTGTTATACGCCTGTCTACTGCTGGTTTATTACGTCGCCAAAAAACACCCTTTAAATTATTAAAAGAGGACCCGAAGTTATTTGCGATTTATCCCGTTTGCACACAGTAAATGTTAGCATAGTAGGGTAAACTAATCACCCCTTTTTCAATTTTTTATAAATACGCCTCTACTTTCTTAACTTCTTTATGCAGAAATTAATATTTCCCACAGAGATTCTAAAACCAATTTTGCTAATTACCGTGTTATATACGCCTGTCTACTGTTGGTGACATTGCCAAAAGGAGCCCTTTAACCAGACGTTATTTGCGATTTGTCCCTTCTGCTCAAGTAAGTGTTAGCATAGTAGAGTAAACCAATCACCCCTTTTTAATTTTTTTTTATGAATACGCCCCTAATTTCTTCAATTTATTATGCAGAAATTAATATTTCCCACAGAGATTCTAAAACCAATTTTGTTAATTAAACAGAGCGGTTCAGTTTTGTGTGACTGTCGAAAGCCTCGTGTGATAACTTTGGTTTTGCGTTTGCTACGCTTTTGAATTGGTCCAAACAAGTTTAGGAGCATCCTGTCCCCAGCAGGTACAAAAGCAAAGCACAATTGCAATCTTTGTGCATACGCAAACAAGCAGGTGGCGATGACCTTTCGGCTTGCATTGATGATTGCCTTCTCCAAAGTAAAATCAAATGCAAAGTACTTTTTTGACTTCTTGTTGGTTAAAAAAGTGTTCTTTTTTACAGCCTCTGTGATTGGCAGTTGCATGGTTTTCGATAATCATCCGAAAACCGTTCTACGTGGCCCTGTTTATCTGTTATGTTTGCATGCCTTAATTGGATTGTTATTATTAGTCAATGGGTGATCTGCTTTGGATGCTTAATTTAACTGTGCCGGTGGATTTGTGCATGATCGTGACTCTCGACTCGACTTTCGAAAATCTATAAATCTCTGAAGAGAAAGAGAAAGCCTTCACACAATGCTACAGTGGGCTAACTCGCCGAAAGCTCACAGCCCAATCTTACTTCCAACAGATGTTTTTTCCCTGTCACTGGATTTAATTATGATGAATTCTTTTCTTCCTTACGCCGTCTAATAAATATGTTTCTTTTCGCAAGCGAAAAAGCAGGTGGATTTTTTTTAAATAAAAGACCCAGCTTTTGAATCATATTGTGATTGGACTAAATCCTTACATCAACAAGGGAAGAAATTGTCAAAATTCACTTCTGGTGCTGCTTTAAATATTATTGATCAACTCAACGCATCTTACGATAACGATTACTCCGATTACTTTGGTATTAAGAGCACACGCGGGATTGTTAGGCGCTTTTTTACTGCTGGAAGTTCAGTTGGTTTGCTGAGGACAGCTACCTGCATGAAGATAACCAAGGACAGCTAAGGCCAACTGAACCAATCAGTGCTTTGGGTTTGGTGGTCGCTTAAGGGGGTGGTCGCTTAAGGAGGTTTCCAGTGTATATGTGTATCGATGATTCTGAAACGGATAAATTCTTGGGATTAAGTGCAAGAACGTTGGTTATCAGTGCATCAAGCGAGGACGCGTACCCTGCTTGTATAAAGGAAGTTGGGAGCGGGTCCATGCAATAATTCATATTCAAAACAACATATATTTGTGCAAATTACGAACACCTTACAAGTCCAATAAATCAGGACTGGAATAGTTTTATGCGTCTGTCTATCTTGGCGCTCCATTTCTTCTAAAGTCCTATGAGCGTGTACAATAGCGGGGCACGGTCTTTCCAAGAATATTTGGTAGAAATTTGCGAATGATGGCCACATTATGTAAGTGATGAAACTTCCCGTGCCTTCAGATCTCCGAAATAACTTCCATGCATTCACTCTGGCTACTTTTTTGCCCGCTGTTGCTTGGCTTTTTTTGTAATTGTTTGGATTTTTGTCCTGCGTCCGCTTCCCACGAATCTTGCCTGTTAATGATTAACTTCTCTGTGCTTGTCTCGTCATCGCGTATCGCCTGCACTTGAACTAAATGTGTTTTCTTGACCGCCTTAGCTTTAATTGGTGGAATAACTTTACGCGGAATTCGGTAGAATTTCCTCGGCGGGTCCGCACTAAATCCTCTCCAGTTCTTTGCGCTGCGCTCTTTTATTTCACGGGGAAGACTTGAAACTGCCAAATCCTTTGGTTTGATTGGACGAGCTGGACGGCTCGCTCTCCTCATGACGAACTTGCGCGTTGGGAAATCTGCAAACGCCCTTGGTGATTTGGTTCCCACTTCCATCAAGTGTTTTGAGATAGTCCCTGTTTTGGATGACTTTTCAATCTTTGTCTGGCTATCCTTGGTCCGTGTCGCTTTATATTCCCCGATATTTGGTATCAGGGGTTTTCTTGCAAGAGGTTGGATTATATTTACGAACTGTGGACGCCAGAAGCACGGCAAAGGTTTCCCGCATTCTGAATCCGCCGAGGATTCAACCTTTGTTTTGAATTCATCTTCCTTTTTGCTCATTGTCCTTGTTGTGCACCCGTAAGTTCAACAGTTGTCCAGGTTTCTCCGATTCTTGGCAGCTCATCCGGTCTCGAAAGAAGTCAATTATTTGCCGCATCTCCTTCCTGAAAGTAAATCATCTAGTTCTGTTTCAGTCTGCTTACGTCACAGGTTGTTGACGTAATAAATTACAGCTGATGGTTACTTGACTCGTTTAGCTCTTTATAGTTATTACAAGTAGCTTTTACAGTACTATATTACCTAAACAAATCCACTGTAAAATGTTAATATAATGTAGAATAAAGAATGTTGTTGTTGTTGTTGATGCGTTCGCGGGCGCATAACGAGCGCGGGTGATTGTGGGATGATGAAATTAGTTGTGAAAAGCAGAAATGTTTTGCTCTTTACTCTTTTTCTCTCCTCAACTTACTCTCTATTCTTCAGATCTGTATTTTTCTATTTTATTTCTTCCTTTTGTTTGTTTCAACCATCCACGCGGATGGCTCTGGGGACGAGGTCGGAATGACGACTTCCGGAAAGTCCATATTACGTCATCAAAAACCCCGTGTCATCACGTGATGCAAACCATAGATATTTTTAGCTCGGTTGGTTTCACTTTTGTGACTCAAGACAGGGAGGTTTGGAGCTGCAAGAAATCGCTCTTCTCTCCAACAAAGCATTCATAATGAAGTGGGAATACAAGGAGGAACATCCATTTGAAAAGAGAAGGGCTGAGGGAGAAAAGATACGGAAGAAATACCCTGACAGGGTTCCGGTAAGTTGTAGCCTTTGAATCAAGGGTCGAATATTCTACAGGCTCCATGTACTGTACCTTATTTCACTTTTAACAACTTATCGATAAACGCTTAGTTTCGTTGCAAAATATTCAAGCTGTTTGGCTGGTCTTTATAAGTCAGGAGTCTTATTTCTGAGTTCATATCAGTCGACTACGCCTTGATGTTTATTTCTCGTGGCGTAGCGCGTCATTGCCAAAGCTATGTCAGCAGGTTACAGAAAACACCTTTACATTCGCTGCAACCATTGGTAATTATCGATGTCCCAGTGGCGGTAATTATAAAGGCTTTGGGGACAAAGTTTGCGGATTGTCGTAGATTCAACATCCACATTTATAAAATATACAGAGATAGATAGATGCATGATTTAGAATCGTTGTTGAAAAACATTCGAGTTTTTAAAGTTTTGAACGTAAAGAGCATTAGGTAAACGCCTTTGGCAATCTTCCATGATTTAGTAGGACGTTTGATTCGTAGGATTGTAGAAACAGCGATCCCTAAACGTTTAGTTCAAACTTTTGATGTTTACGTCACGATCGGTGTTTGGGAAGATGTGACCTGATATTTTCTATTATTGTTTTAAAGAATACTTTACGTCAAGAGCTCAGGTCATCTTTGGAGTCTATAAATGCATTTTGAAAAAAAAAAAAAAGTTTCACAAGTGCAGAATATAAACCCTTAGTTCTGGCTAAATGTGGAAACATTGTTGTGGTAACATTGCTTCTTCTGATGTTTTGCTGGGTGGCTAAAGGAGAGGGCAGCATGAAAACTGTTTTGCTGCTAAATAAGGAAATATTGCCTTGTAAGTGCAGCACTGGGAATTGGTAAACTTTATTTCCTCTGTGGCTAAACAAGGGACAATGTTGAAGATCAGAACTTTGTTTGGTGTTCTATTCTTGTGTAGTGATAGCTGTGTCCTCTGGCATGGGCAATGTTCTCATGATGTAAGACAGGGTCTGTGAAAAGTGATAGTATAAACAGGCAAATAATGCACACTACAGGTAACTATTAGATATCAATCAGTAGGCCATTTCTGAGGTGTTTGCTGCCTCTCTCCAAAAGCAAGGCTTTAGCGGGGCTCAAGTGAAGTTTTGGTGTGGGGGGGGGGGGGGGGGAGGGGGGAGGGGGGGGGAGGGGGGAGGGTTGCTGATGCCCTCAAAGGGTAAACCCTGTTCAAGACACAAATTTGTAAATTTCCGACCCTGTTTAAGACTGAACCCCTACTTTTGCAGTTTACAAACAGTATTTTTGGTGTGACAATTACAGCATAAATTTTGGTTGCGGCAAAGAATGCAAATTCATTAACAGAGAATCGAATTTCCCCAGCCTCTTACTCTGGAATCAATAGGTGGCTTATGAATCCTCTTCCTGATCAGAAAGTAAAACTGGTCAATAGAAAATAGAAAATGAGAAAATGAATAAACATAAATGAGAACTGTGAGCAATGAATGTTCAGATTTTCCCAATCACTCAAGAAGAAAACATATCTGTGGTGTAGGGAGAATATTGATAGTTCATCAGTGACATTCTTTTTAGATTGATGCAACACACTTGTAAATATGCACACAGGGGCCCCCAAAGTGGTGATTGATGGTACGCTAAACACTGGATTGACCTGTTTTAACTTGTGGGAGTGGTCAAGTTTAATTTTCCCCTTCATTAATCAGGTTATTGTGGAAAAGGCTCCCAAGGCAAGAATCGGAGACCTAGATAAAAAGAAGTATCTGGTACCTTCAGACCTCACAGGTGAGATTTTCATACTTGGGTGGCAGTTTAGTCCACTACTTGATGCATGTGTCTAGTGGCACAGTGGAAATATGTTTTTAACAGTGTGATTACCTTAGATTTTTAGGCAATGCTCATTGTACAAAAATGTGGAAACGAGAGCAAATTCAAGTGAAGTTTTCATATTTTGCATGACACTTGTCAAACATCAAGCTGAGAATCTCAAAACTAAGATTCAGACTCAAGCATAAGTTAGTTCAATAAATTCCTGTAACACTAATGCTGTCTTTCAACTGGGTCTATTCTGGAATTGGAATAGCTAATATATGATATCCAAAGTGTTTCTTGTTTGAGGGAAACATTTCTTAAACAGCTCCTTATACATCTCTACCCAAGTCAGCTTCAAACCAAGTAATTTCTCTGATCAATGCCATTGAACATGCCCTAAATTGTACAGGAGAATAATTGGGTTTGCACACGAATGTCGATGAGTGCTGGTCAACCAAAAGAAGTGTTTGTGCAACTTGGGTTTTAATAGCTTACTCATGTGGAAGTTGATTGATGAACTTACTATCAATTCTCCCTATGCCAATGATATGTTTCCTTTTTGAATGGTTGGGAGAATCTGCACATTCATTGCTCACAGTTGTGATTTCTATTTTACTCCTTAGTTGGCCAGTTCTACTTTCTGATCAGGAAGAGGATTCATTTAAGACCGGAAGATGCATTGTTCTTTTTTGTGAACAATGTGATCCCTCCAACCAGTGCCACGATGGGCCAACTTTACCAGGAGCATCATGAAGAAGACTTTTTCTTGTACATTGCCTACAGTGACGAGAGTGTGTATGGCTGCCAGTGAGACTCTGCTATAATGAAACACGAAAGAAATCAACTTAGATCTGGTGGTTATAGATCTGAACTTGTTGTACATTGAGTTTTAGTACTGTAAGTGGATGCAGATCTACTGTACCATATTTCCTTGCATGTATGCCACAGGTCATAATACTGGCTCGTGTGGGTATTTTTGAGAAAAGCCAGTACGAGCATGACATTAATTCCTAAGTTGGGGCCAATTCAATAAACCTTTTACCAATTGGACCAATTTTCCTCCACGAGACACTATAATTCAATTTATATGGGGCCAAATACTGTTGCTACTATACATTTCAGACATCTCCTTGTAACTTTTAACAAACATTTAGCAGATAAGGCTAGTTTACTGGTGATTAACACTGTCTTGGGAAATATGTGTCTTGTTTAAATGTTTATTAATTGAATATAACTTTTCAATTGGCCCCTCTGACCTTGCAGAAAAAAGGAATTAAGAATCAGAAATATGGACCCTTCAGAAATTTATGTATGGTAACTTATAGGCAGAGGAAGTATGGTATGGTTTAGCTATATGTACTAAAAATGTTGTCTTGATTGACATGTTATGTTGTTTTACAAAATTTTAGTGTTTCTCAGAAGGTTGAGGCCATGGAATTAATGTATCAATTTAAAAAGTCTGAAATATTAGAGGCAATTAGGTTATGTATTAAAATATTCCGCAGCCATTTAACCCTTATAACTTCTGATCCAGTGGTCAATAGTTTCACTTTGATTCTCACTGTGAGAGCTACAGTGTAGGAGGACTTTGCTATTTGATCATTTTTTCAAGACCTGATTAGATTACCAAATTCTTATATTTACATCACTCACATTTTCCATTGAATGTTTGGGAGAATTTGTATCATGAACTCAGAGATTAAAAGGGTTGCACTGGTAGTAAGGGTTCAGCAAACATACTTATGCTGAAACATAAGATACCATAAATTAAATGAAAAACTGTTGCAGGTGTGATTGGGCTGAGGTTTGAAAGATTCTTACCTTGTTGAAAATTCCTTCCCCTCTCCCATTAAGTCTTTGTTTTGTATTTTCTCCCCCTCCCCCTCGGGTTGCCAGAGTTTTGTTTCGAGGCTCCTTTGAGGTCGGTGTGGGAACGGCCTGGGACTAATATATTCTGCACACAAGGGCATGCCCAAACTTGCGTCAAGTAACAAATTCCTTCACACAAGATTAATTTTCTTGAAGTGCTAATCCTTTTTGTGCACGTGGATCAGATGAAGGTAAATCAGTTTATTGAGCTTGCACAAATCACTAGCTTACTTTCACGCGAGATTTAGGGAGGGCCGTCTGGACAATATCGTGTTAATAATCAAATTACGCGCCACTTGAGATTTTGTCTGACCTTTTCCGCAATGTAAGTCCACGATCCTCTGTGACAGGGGCTTTGACACGAATCAAATTGGCTGGATTTGTATCAATCAGAAAAAAAAAAGATATAATATCGCGTGTTGATGTTTACAAACACCGTTCGGGAGCGACCACGTGGTGCACAACTCAGCTGAGCAGTCTCTTTATATCACGCATTTTTATTGGTCAATCATTTCTTTCGTGAGTTTTGATTGGCCCGAGGTTTCTGTCAAGCCCATGCGTGGAAGAAGAAGTCTGAAAGTGTGCGTTTATTGCAGGGAGGCGCGTAGTTTGACTTTTCCTTGGTGATTCATCCACAAAGTGGTAAGTACACATGTACACAAGGCGATTTTACTGTGTCAGGAGAAGCCTAGATGCCCTTAATGATCTTGTGCGCGAGAATTCGTGTCCAAGCCCGTATCAGAAGACCCGCCATGTTTTTGACTGTCCGGTCGAGGCGATCCACTTGCCAATTCCGGATCGTTTAGACCTGATCTTTCGTTCAGCATCCTAAATCAACTCAGTCGTGGTCTAGTTGAATTGCCGAGGCTATAATTCATTGCATTACGGATGTTTTTTCATCTGACAATTGATCGAGCGGAAGTTGTTCAAATTCTGTGGTCAACATTCGCGAGCTGGGACATCGTACCCGGGAAATATTTCAACGTTTCTTTCTCTCTGGTGTTTCTTCCTCTTCACACTGTAAGCTAGGAAAATACCCTAACAAAAGAGTTGATGAAAACGTTTGTTTGTTTCATTTGTTTATTTCGTGTAAATTTCTCTGTGAAACATACACAGAACTGTAGCCATGCTTGCAAACTTATTTGCTCTCTCGTACTTTTTGCTCCAGAGATGCCCTTTTTGTACTGAGCTCATAATACAAGCTCTATTAACTGATTCAAGGAGAAAACCTTTAACCCTTTCACTTCCAAGAGTGATCAACTTCAATTTTCTTCTTCAGTTTCTCACTAGAAATATATATTACAATAAGGAGAACTTGGCTTTTGATAGCTTGCTCAGATAGTAGTTGATTAAACTATCAATTCTCACTCATCACTCATTCATTTTCCTCTTGAATGGTTAGGAGAATCTGCATTTTGAACTTGGGAGTGAAAGGGTTAAGTGATGCAGTGTGAATTGATATCCTGATCCAGTTTCCATCTAATTAATAAATTTCCACTGGTTTGCCGTGGTGTGGACTCTTATTTACCATGATTTACGTCATCACATGGTCAAAATGTTGTGGACTCATGAGGCGGTTCGCCGAGTGAGTCCGCAACTAATTTTGACCATGTGAGGACGTAAATCGTGGTAAATAAGAGTCCACACCACGGCAAACCAGTGGAAATTTGTTTTTTACCACAGCATTTAGAAATATACAGGAAACTTTCGTTGTATTTCGCTGCAAAACGTGACATGCTGGCCTCAGCTGGCGTCAGCATCGTTGTCTGGACTCTTATTTACCACGGTAAATCGACCAATCAGAGAGCGAGAAACTAGTGTGTTGTGGTAAAAACATAAGTTCAACTGGTGATTGATCAAGAGGCTAAAAGATAAAGCTATGAGATTGTCTCCAACTTCAATTGATTTTTTTTAATACGAAACTGCAACCTTTTTGTTTTTCAGTATAAAATGTCACAGTCATCTCAGACATCCAGTTTGGGATTTTCCCAGGAGACACTGGATATGGTTTTTACTAACTTAAATGATATATTCTCCAACCAGCAACAAACTGGGTAAGTCTGTGTAAATTTCTGGAAACAGATTATTGTATTATTGTATTATCGTAAATGTTCTCCTCCCCTTCTACAAGGTCAAGTTTTGAAATAGCCCCCCCACCCCCACCCCCCTTCCCCCCATTTTTATTCTGTTGACTTTGGGCACCAAAATACACAGTAAAACAATTTAACAGTTTTTATTACATAAACTCTGGTGTGATATATAGAGGATATTACACGGCGGCACGAAGATATGAATTTTATTTTCGAGTGGTAAAAACAATATTTTACAAACGAGCGCTTCGTGAGTGAGTAAAATGTTGTTTTTACCATGAGAAAATAAAATCCATATCTTCAAGCCGCCGTGTAATTTTCTTTTTATTGTATTTGACACGAGTGTTTTATGAGAAATTGCACAAACAACCGTTCATAAGTGGGAAATGATTCCAATGATATCCTCACTAGTGAGGATATGGACAATACGCCACTCGGGTCCCAGATGTAGTTTCGTATGGATTTTACGCACAGTATATTTTCCAGTAAAACACTCGTGTCTATGTAATAAAGAGATTTCTGTCACTGAGAAATGTCGTATCTGAACACATGTAAAAATATGATATTTTTTATGTGTGTTAATATCAGCCAAGCAGTGATCTTGCATGTTTTTGCATTTCTTAGTGGTGGAAATTTCTGTATCACACCAGAGTTTATAAAATAAACAGAATAATACACGGACGCTTGGAGATATGAAATTTATCTTCTCATGTTCATCTCGATATCGATATTTCATATCTCCGTGCGCCCATGTATTATTCTCTATATATTTAATGCACATGTTTAAGTGTTTTATACTTTTCTTTTATGTGCAGATCTTATGTTGGATCAGGTGCACCTTTGGCTGTGCAGTTGAGTGAAGATAACATGCATGGTAAGCAGAAACTTAGTAGTTCCTTGATGTAGACCTGTAATGGCCAATCTGTTAATTTTATAGTAGATTATCCACACATAGGTGTTGTACTTTCAGACATAAGCAATACATTCTCTGTGGCTGATCCAGGGATTCAAGGAGTTTAATCAAAGCCCCTTTGGTTAACTCAGTATGAAAAATACTGATCTGAATGTGTACCCTTCTCAAACCCCCTTTCATGGAAGTTCATAGTATGATATGGCAGTTTTTGGATGACATCTATAATCTAGCCAAAACCAAAATAAATATTTAAATCTCAGTGCCAATGTTACAAAGGCTGTAAGACAAAATCTTAAACTGATTAAGAAGCCATAATTCAGAGTAATTTTCATATATTTTCCATGTATATCTTGTTATCTGTTTACTTTAGCTGTGTCAAGTCACTCCCTCTCATCCATATTATTGTATCCACTTTTTGCTTCCTAGAGAAGTTGGAGATGACTTTAGAAACTGTAGGAATAATGAAGCCAGACTTAACGGTAGGTCAAAATGCAGTGAATATTCCCAGCCATTTAGAAGAAAATGTATTTTTTGATGTTGTTTAAGAATTATTGATAGTTCAGTCAGGCTCAGATCCCATCTGAGCAGTCTTTCAAAATAATGTTTTGATGAAGACATATTTCACACACACACACACAAAATAACAAAGATTACTAAATACATTTATTATATACATACTGAGACATACTCACGAAAAAGCCATATCGTAAAATTTCGTACGCAAATGAGTTCTAGCCAATGAGAGGCCGCGAACGACGCTTTTCACACGTGAAAAAAATCGTTCGTCCAATCACAAGCTGCGAACGACGATTTTTCACTACTTTTAAAGGGTTTCCCGGTCCCATCATAAATGTCTCAGTATGTATATAATAAACAGAAAACATCATGGAAAGTGCTTTGTACAGTTTTTATTCACTCGTTGTTTCGTATCATAAAACTCACTCGCTCGCAAAGCCTCGCTCGTTCGTTTTATGATACTTCACAACTTGTGAATAAAAACCGTACGCGCGCACTTTCCATGAAGTAATCTCTATGTACTATATACTGTATGGCATGAAATTTTTGCACGAGTTTAATTTTGCGGATCAATTGTCAATTTTTTGCATTTTGCAGTAAGAAAGTTGCATGAATCTCAGGCAAGTTCTGTTCGGTATTTGACTTTTGGCACTGGTACAACAAGGGGTTTCACTTTTTTCTTAACATCTTATTTATTAATCTCTAGTTTACAAAATGTCACAAGTCATCCATTACAACTCAAAGCTACAGTATACAGTAGGTGGTTGGCCTGGAAAACAAGTAACACATACTGCTGGACAAATTAAATAAAAAACTGTAAATTTTTGCAGATTTTTTTTCACAGGAGTTTATTTTCATGGGATTTAACATTCACGAATCGCTGGAAAATTTGCAAAAATAAACTCCTGTGAAAATTTTGTGCCACATGGTAAATATATATTACAATAATTTTAACATGCTGTTACCAGAGATAAACTATACAATGTGGAGAACTTGCCATTTGAGTGACATTTAACAGTTTAATTTGTTGATAGAGTTTTGTTGGTTTTGTTTTGCTTTTAGGATGAAGTTATTGCCCAACAATATTTGGGAAATCAGCCTTTTGGTCAAGGGTATTCAAATCCAGGGTTCCAGATGTTAACTCCAGCCCAAAATGTATGCCAACTGTGCAATATTATAATATTTCTCCAAACCAAAGAAAGTGTTGCTTGATCTTGTGTAGCAACTGTTATACAAAACCACTGATTTCTTTCTCTTGTGCATTTTAACCCTTTCACTCCCAAGTTTAAAATGCAGATTCTCCCAACCTATAAAAATGTAGGGTGATGCAGAGAGAATTGATGCTACCATCTGAGCAAGGTATCAAAAGCAAAGTTCTCTCTACTGTATGATATTTGAACTTGATCATGCTTGGGAGCGAAAGGGTTAAAATCATAAACAGCTTGTAGAGTATAATGTAAGGAAAAAGACTTTGTTGGCTGAACCTCTGAATATCAAGATGTGTTATATTATTCTTCAATGACTGCAGTACAGTACATGTTGAATATAAGCCAAACATTTAACAACATTAACTATGAGGCTTATATTGTGCTACTTGCGGAACTTGAGCGCTGAGGAACTTTGAACCACTTCATCATAGCTGAATTAACTTTCAATAGTTTGCAAGACATTACATGTACCCAACATTAATATTATTGTTTGGAAACACTATTTATTGAGGACGTCCCCCTAAAAATGACACAAGTGTTGATTATATCACTGTCTTTAAAAAATCCTTATTTTTACATGCATGTGAGATTGATGTTGTTTTGATCAGAAACACTTGCACAAAATAAGGTCAAATGGTACAAAAACAAAAAATATATATATTCCACTCTGAGTCAAACTCAAGCCACTTCGGTCACTTCAGCTCAAACATGATGTGACATTATTTTGTCTTGTCCATTCCAGCAGTGGACATTTCAAAATGCAGATGGTTTATTTGCAAAAGTTTTTTTATTATCTTTTAGGGTGAAGCCAACCACCTGAGTTTCAAGAATGAACCTGAGATAGATGGAGCCATAACAAATGCCATCACTCCCCCACCGGACCAAATGCTGGCCATGAACCCAATGAGTCCTCCCCTTATTGTGTCAAATACAGACTACCCCGGAAGTTTGGATTTTAGGATAGAGCTACCAAAAGAGATGACCTTTCCTACCAAGTCTGCCCAATGGACATACTCTGACCAGTTGGAGAAGTTGTTTGCTAAGATGAAGTGTATGGTGCCAATTAAAATAGGACTGAAAGGTAATATGAGAAATGGGTACCCAAGTTGTCAGACACACTTTGGCACTCACATATAACCTGCAGATATACAGCCCTGTCTCTTTGGATACTTACTTTACTAAGTGCAGGGAGAAGCTAACTCACATTTGTACTATACAGTAAAACTCGCTAATTAAACTCTCCAGGGAAGCGAGAAATAGTTAAAGATACCGTTGTGCAACAAAAGGAATTTCTACCAAGTTCGTTTCCGAAAGAAATCAAATTCTGTTTAAAATAGTGGGGAGTTCAAGAAAACTGAGATAGAGGTGTTCTTACTCTAGGTGAATGATCAACATAATGAGAATTTATCTCATTTTGCAGCTCTGCCACCACCTGGATCATACATCCAAGTGGTCATTATATTCAAACAGCCAGAACATTACAGGGATGTTGCAGAGAGATGTCCAAATCATATCACCAAACACAAGGATGGTAAGCTATTTTAAGGGCTGTTATATACAGGTTCTCATGTATATAAGAGAGATTAAGTGAGAGTCAGAAGTTTCTTCAGTTTCTTTTTTTCTGGGGAATCGACTTCAAGTTTCTTTTTCAGCTTCTTACCAATGACAATATTGTATAATTATTATATGTAGTTTGAAGAACTTAAAACTCAAGGTGTTATTCACTCACAAAAACTGGATTATTTGACACTGGTTATAACTCAAAGCTGGATCTCACTTAGACCTCTTGACCATCTCCCGTAAGCTCCCACTTAAACCAAAAAAAGGGTGGTCACTTGCAGGAGGTTCTACTGTACTTTAGAGTATTATAATATTTAATAAATTAGCATGAGTAAATTTTTCAAAGACCACAAAATTGCACGAGTGCCACTTGTTGTGGTCTTTGAAAAATTTACGAGTGTTTATTTATTCCAAAATTGCATGAGAAATCATGTGATTACTTGTTAATAACATGCATACAATAATTTACATTGTGCAATTTTTTTTTCAATTTCATTACAATTCACAGGCATCTCTCAAGAACTTTGTTTTCTCGCAAACAGAATTGGAATCGTCCCGAGGAATAAAAACACGCCCTTTGTTTTGTTTGGCTTCACACATACGCACGCCAGCAGTCGGCAATTTTAATTTCACATTTCTGCACTGTTAATTTCACATTTTTGCACTGTTTGGGATAAATTGACGTGCACTCAACCAATCAGAATGCAGAAATTATTGTATGCATGTTATTAAATATTTAATTTCATGTTGTTACAAATGTATCTCAAAATTTCAGTCATTTGTATTTTGAGTCATCTGTTTACTATCTTAGGTCATCCAGCGCCAATGCATATTATGAGGTGCGAAAATCCTCAAACCAAGTACAGTACATGTCAGCGAACTGGAAGACACTACCTAACACTACCAGTCAGCCAGCCAGCAGCTGGGACTGATTTCTACACAGAGATGTTTCAATTTATGTGTTTTACTTCATGCCCTGGAGGTCCAAACAGACGTCCAGTGCAAGGGATTTTCACTCTGGAATATTAGTAAGTGCATAGTTTGATAGACAATAAATAGCAACAACTTATTTTAAGTAAATAGACAAAGTTACAAATAAATATTTACTTCGTCAGATGACTGCACACATCTACTGTTAGTACTGGTCATATCCTCGGACAAATGTCCATGCATGTAGCTGAAGAGTCTGATCAGAATATTGGTGTATGGTGTGTATTGTTATTTAGCCCTTTCAATCCCAAGTTCAAAATGTAGCTTCCCTTAACCTTTTAAGAGGAAATTGTATGAGTGATGCAGTGAGAATTGAAAGTTTAATCAGCTATCATCTGAGCAAGGTATCAAGAGCCAAGTTCTCTTTACTGTATGATATATTTGTGCTGCCAAAACTGAGGGAGAAAATTGAACTTGATCACTCTTGTGTGAAATAGCCCTTGCTCTCCCTTTACCTTTTAATATGGTATATGGTTGTCACTTGTGGAAAACTTTTTGCAATGAGTCGTAATTAAATTTTCCTCATTTTTGATAGTATTTAATTCTCTTCCATGTTTTTTGTATTATGAATTTGGCAGCAGAAATTCATTTATAGTTGAACCCCGCTATTTTGAAGTCACACAGGACATGAAAAAAGTTTGAAATAGAGGGGTTTTGAAATAACCGATAGTAAGTGACTGAAAAAATAAATTCAAGGGGATTCAGCTTGGCTTTGACATGGCTGGGACTTCAAATTAACTGAGTTCGAAATAGCGAGGTTTGACTGTTGTTTTGGTTTTTCTAATCCAAGTGGACAGGTGCTTGGTAGGAGGGCTGTCAACCTTAGGATTTGTGCCTGCCCTGGCAGGGATCGAGGAATCGAAGAAAACAGTGCAAACAAAAGGAGGTGTGATGCTGACAGTAGTGTGGAGCAGCCAACCACACCTGCATCAACAGATTCACCCTCAAAATCAGAACCAAATACTCCTACTACACCTGCACCTCCGACTACACCACCATTACCATCAACATCAACTGAGGATGTTCCAAAGCTCACCAGAAAGAGATGTAAGATTTTAGCACCCTCTTTAAGTACAAAATACCTATTTTCCCATGCCATTTTTTATACCTGAGGTCTAGGACAGGACCAGCCTTTTGGGGGAAATGCACTGTGTGGCCCATCATTATAGGAAGTCACCAGGAGTGGAATTTTTAGGAGAAAATCAGACTTTTTAAAAATGTGTGAGCACCAAAGCTGTGTGCTTTTCCAGGGGCATCTGAGGGCATGCTCCCCCAGGGAAAAAAATCAATTTGTAATTCAGTTCATGTTTCTGTTCACAGCAAACCAATATGTGACCAGTGGGTTTGAAGTGAAAGCAGTAAATGTGTCCAAGAAACTCAAGGTGAATGAGGATGATGAGATTTTTACAATACAGGTAAGACATGTTCACACAAACTAAATAACAAAACTTTGTTAAAATAATGCAATATTAGTGCAATTTGTTTTTACTTTTGATTTTTCTTTTTCATTTTACTGTTTACATTAATACTATTATTATTATATATAAACAGCAAAAATCTCCAATACTTCTCTGTTCCCTTTAAAAAACATACTGTGTCAATATATGGTTGTTGTCAGTAGAAGACATGTTGAAGTTTATTGCCTTAAAATTGTTGAACATTGTAAGCTGACATTTGGACATTTTGAGCATTTGCCATTGGTCTTTTATAGGAGCAAGAGTTTAGTACAGTACAGAGTGATGTTTCAACAACACTATTTTTATAGTTTCCTTAGGCAATTTTTGCTTATTTTGCAGGTGAAAGGAAGAGAAAAATATGAAATACTTCTGAAAATAAAGGAGAGTTTTGATTTAATGGAACTTTTGCCACAGGCCCAAATTGATACTTACAGAACAAGGTATTCTAGTAGTACAATTTTCAAAGCTCAACAAACATAAGGGCCCAGTTGTTCAAAGCACAATTAGGCTAACCCTAGGTTAAGTCTAAACTTTGCTTTCATTTTGTGCTTTAAGTTTAAAATCTTTTGCAAACAAAACAACTTCCTCACTATGTTTGGAGCTGGGGTAAACTTTTTGGTAAGTCTGTGGTCAAAACTCTGCAGATTGTTTGCCAGCATCACAAGAGACAGAATTCAGTTATCCGTTGGTTAGATTAATCGAACTTTGAGCAACCGGGCCCTGGATTTTCCCATTTTTTTCTCTCTGACCCTGGCCACCAAACTAAAGCCTGCACAGCGGTGCAAAAGGGGAGGGGAGTGGGGCTAAACAAACTGCAGAATTTTTGATAAAAAACATCTTGTTCTAACTCAAACAGGTTACCAAAGTTATGTAGTGCAATTTTTACATTGTGAAATTTAACAAAAATAATGTACACATGCTTTATTTTATGACTTTTCAAGTGTGGGGAATGGCACCTTGTCACCTACAAGTCATTACCAAACTTCAAAGTAGCTGTCATGCATCTTGCTTTTGGTGATAGTCGAAGTGAACCTTGCAATCTACTGCGCAAACAGGCTCTATGCAATACAAGACATGCTAGTAAAGCATGTACTTCTCTCTGTCTCTATTCTTGCAATCATTAACAGAACTATTATATAATATTTGTACTAATGATGATGATGCATTTATATAGCGCAAATTCTATGTGTAGATATTCAAATGTGCTTGGTGCAGGTTGTGTCAGGTGCATCGATGTGATTTACGTGACACTGTTTCATTTCTCAATTTTCAGTTGTGCCCCCTGTGGAGCATCGAGCGCAATTCATCCTCAACAGAACTCGGAGTCACAGCAGTCCACAGACTCAACTGTAAGTAGGAATAATTCCCAACAGAAACGTATGATGAATCCAACGTTCCCTTTGATCGACTATACGGGAGGTGGGGGCACTGCCCAAAAGGGGTTCCTTTTTTTGAGCCTCTGATATTAACTCACAAACTTTTTTTTTTTTTAGGATACAGAAAATGTGGGCACGCCGCCATCCTCCTTCCCTATGTCCCAGTTGAGCAACGGCTCGAACTCAGGTAAATCCCAGGGCTCCCAGGGCTCCCAGGGCTCTCAGTCCTCACAGCAGGGAGGAGTGGCCAGTGCAGTCCGCTTCACACTTCGACGAACTGTCTCCCTGGAGAGGAAAGGGTATCACTAAACTCTCACCAGGTGTTTAGAGTACAAAATCTTCCAACCAGTCTTGCATGAAATGCGTCAGTACCTGGGGAGAGTTGATAGCTTGATCAGCCTGTGCCTTGGAGAGAAAAGGTTATCACTATACTCTCACAAGGTGCTAACCTTATAAAATCTCACAACCAGTCTTGCATGAAATGCGTTTGTGGTTGGTCCGGTGCTTGGTCGCTTGATCAGCTTTTGTCTTGGCAATGTGTCATGCGATTTATTTATATTTTTTTCTTCAGCTTTGTGAGTAGAAGTTCAAAAATAGAATATTTATCTCGATCGTGTTCGCTTCTAGACTTTTTGAAGCTCGATTAAGATAATCCAGAAAAGTCGTTCCCTGAACCGTTTGGCCAACGAACTGCAGGCCGTTATGTTAATACCATTTGAAAAGTTTTTTTTCTAGTTCAAAACACGAGTCATGCCGTAATCGGAAATTCCCATTTTCAGCCGGCTTTGAAGAAGTTTTGATCTAACCGCCGCCATGATTATCAACACCGTTACCATCACCATCTGCACTACAACCATTATCGTTATCACCATCACCATCACCATCACCATCACCATCATCATCACTATCACCATCACCATCACCATCACTATCACCATCACCATCACCATCACTATCCGCACTGCAACCATTATTATCATCATCGTCATCACGCATGGAGTATCGCCATTTTTTCTCTTTCTCTTCGTATAATGCAAATCATGGAACAACGTCGTTTCCAAGATAAGGGCGTTTGGGACATTTTGGGACGAAAATCGGGTTAAACACTCTAGGAGCTGAAAAGTGGAAATGGCAACGACCGTTATGTAGCTCAATAGCGTTCTGTACCCGGAATGTCTAGGCTTCGATTAAACTCCGTCTTGGCCATCAAACTGCCAACGTTTGATTACATTCCAAATGAAAAGGCTTTTTCTAACTCCAAACATGTCGAGGGAATAATATTTTCAAGTTATAAGAAAAAGATTTGACGTAATCCAGGATTAGCCTGAAGAGTGATATCTTTTTCGCGTTTTGGTGAATACAGTGATGCCGTTTTTTTTGCTACACGTTCGTTGTCGTTTTCCGCTTCTCTGTAGATCGTAAACCCCTTATTTTGTATTTAAGGACTTTCTGTGTCCTCTTTTGTATTTTACCTCACGATCGATAATCCTTGGTACGATTTATCACACAAGTGCGTCATAGGGATGTCGATACGTGTCTATTTTTATACAGTTGCTGTTAGATTCGCATTTAGTCTAATGACGAAGGGTTTAAAACCCGGGAACAGAAGACGGTTGTCGCACTGTAGACTAAAATGTCACAAAGAATGTTGATACGTCTATTTTTATACTGGTTACTGTTGGGTTTGGTAAAAGTTTAGTTAAATGACAAAAGGTATACGCCTAGAAGTATCAGTGGTTTGTCTAGTGTACACTAATCACCAGGGTGAGAGAGTTCAAAAAGACTTATTGTGGGTGACTGAGATTTGATCGCACTTATGACGGTACATGTGGGGGTATATTACCATTGCAATGAGTCCTCGTCGGATTGTGGTATACCGTTTCACTTATGAAGATGACTACGGCGTTTTGTTGTTTTGTTGTTTGTTGCTGCCACTCATGTGGTCGAAACCTCAGTCGCCAACAAAAGTCTTTATAAAGAAAACTCTCAGTGGCACACAAGACGAACAACATTTAGTCCGAGTAAATTACGGAGAATTTGTATGATAGGATATCACTAAGTACTCGGGTCTCAACTAGGGTCTCTGGACGAACTATTTGTGAAATCGCTCAAAAATTTGTCACTGCCCTAATATAATAGAGAGCAACAAGGTTAAATTGGCCAAACTTTTGATGAAGACACGTGATTCTGAAAGTTTCGTCTCACTGCTTAAGCCGCTCTCTGATTTTGAAATGAAACAATGAATAAGCGAGAGCTTGGGCTTTTTTTTTTGCAACAAAAAGACCGATTGTTTTTATTAAACTAATCATTGTGTTTCTATTTGAGTTATGTCGATGAAAGCCTCTCTCCTTGCCTCCAGTGAGGTTAATTAGCGAATTCAAGAAAAAAAAAAAAAAAAAAAAAACAAACAAACTGGACAAATACTATAAAATAGTAGATATTGTATATTACAATACCGTTTCGTTCCTGTTGTTAACAATTAACTTTTTGTAAGGCATATTGTTGACTTATTTCTGTAGTTCATAGGCGGGGTATTTAGCCTTTGTGCATCTGCCATCTGAAGGGGCAGGAAATTATTGGGGAAGAGTATATCAAAATAAACTCCCTTGCAACCGGAAGTCGTCTGCACTGTTGTGTTTCCTTGGAGTGCCAAAAAGGTCTCTGTTACAGTCCGCATGTGTGTTCGCAAGGGACTGGAGCTGGGGTAGGGTGGTACGGAAATTGATGATCACATGAACCGGGAGTGCGATGTGTGAATAAATTGCTCAACTCTTATTGCTCATAACTGGTAATCTCTTTCACAATTACAGCATCTTTCAGTTTACCCCGTCTGTTGTGTGTGGAGTCTTCAAATTGACCTTTTCGTGCCAACCTAGTCCCCAGGGTCATTATTTGTCGGGCCTACCACGCGGGTAGCCCTGGGGACGAGGCTGTATTCGTGCCGGCGGCCATTTTGTATCCCAGCATTCTTAGCGCCAGACCACGGTTTCTCCTGCAAAAGATGGCGGATGTGTTGAGAGGACGAGAAAATTTGTACAAACTGATCATCAGGTAAGCAAATTCTATTACTTTCCTGTTCCGATGCGCAGAAGAACCCTTGTATTCTCATTTATTTGCATAAAGTGGATTCCTTGGTGAACGAGGAAGTATAAATCCAATGAAAGAAAACATGGCGACCGTTTGAAGCACTCATCTTTCTTTGTATGTGGGAAGATATCAGTCATTCTCTCTAAGCTGCAGCATGGATTCAAAGGGGAAGGCGTCAGTGAATGAATAATTGAATCATTGTACGAAAAAATAAAAACCCTAGCTTCTTTTTTCTTAATACCGCATGTGTCGCTTTTTTCAGTCAGCTTCGATATGACGGCTACGAAGCAATTGCTACAACTCTGTCCAAGATCGTGAATACCAATGCACCATGTCCACCATCAGCTTCACTGTTTCATGTGGTCAACGTTGGTCTACAGGCAGAAGGAGAAGGTATACAGTTAGGTCTTACGTTTTACAATATTGTTTACAAACAAAGCATGACGATTTCATTAATCATGTTGTCGTGATGTTCATTAAAAGGAATATTGAGACATTCTGTCATTCTCAGTGCTAATACTAATAAACTTCTACTGTGGTGATTACTACTAACTACTGATAATTACAACCTACAGCTACAGACTACTACAACTTCTACTCCACCACTCTCTAATGCTTCATCATAGTCCCCTCTGTTTGCTATGGCTTCATGTAGGAGTCTCTGACTGTCTCATTACCATTATCCCACAACCAGACGAACAAGCCCTCCTGCATAAGCATCCCCTCCTTGTCTTCCCCCTATATAGCATGCCGTCAATCTCCCACATACAATATTAGTCTCATCTCCCACTTGGTATTGTGTATTTCTCCCATATGCATGCCTCATCTTTATGCCTATATTTATCCTCATCTAAGTCTAGCCCCAAACATACTGCGCTTCTCAAACTCAACTGCAACTTTAGGGTGCATTCGATTGGGTGTATTCTGGATAGGAATAGCTAAAATGGCCCAAGATTTTGCTTATTCTGGTGGAGATTCTGTTTGTAATATTGTTTTAAAAACCTCCATGAAAGTATTTTGATCAGCTCCCGATACATCCGAACCTTAATCAGCTCCAAACCAACAAATTTTACCGTTCAGTAGTGCTATTATTCCTATTCCAGAATAGACCCAATCGAACGCGCACCTTAGCATCAAGGGAACAAGAGAATAAAATAGAGTACACATAATTAGTGATTGTTTACTAAAGGCTATTTTGTTAAATGTTTTGTCGCCAGGTGCTCGTCCTGAGATGATAGAACTTCCTGGGCTCACGTCCTCCAAAAATGATGACAGAGGAATCGATATGGAGTATGAACCTGAAGGTACTGTATATGTCGTGTTGAATTGTATAATATGAGCATACAGGAGCAGATCCAGAAGAAATAGAAGGCAAAGAACAACTTCACAAAAAGGACAAACACTGAGTTTGATGCCTGATACAGACATGCTATGTTAAGTCATAACTCATTACCAATCAGATTGAACATGTTGCACTATCTACTTATCTTTACCGGTAATACTAACATTTATTATATAGACACTGGTGATGGCATCATTTCCTGCTTTTGCACGGTTGTTGTGCATTTTCTCATTAATACTCTGGTCTATGTAATAAAAAGAAAATTACACGGTGTCTTGAAGATATTGATTGCATTTTTTTGTGGTAAAAACAATAATTTTTACTCACTCATGCAGTGCTTGTCTATAAAAATTTTGTTTTCACCACTCAAAAATAGAATCGTATCTTTGTGCTGCCGTGTAATATCCTCTATGTACTGTACCAGTGTGTACCATACAAGTATGATACATAAATGTGGAAGGTAAGTCTGGAACAGACAAACTAGTGTCAGATTTCCTAGACTTAGGAACTGACATTCGAATATGTGCGGTGCGTCTATTACACTATACAATATTACCCTGTTCAGGGGGAGAATACAATGGACTATCAACTTGTATTATGCTGAATCAGTGGTGTGATATATGATCTGTACAGTAATGTAGTTTGACAGAGAACACAGTCAAGTATTATTTCATTTTTGTCATGGAAAATTAAAGTTCAACTCAACTCGAAATTAGTGATTTCATTTTGCCCCCATCTCCCTTTTCACCACCACCATCCCACCCTGGGAGTGATCTACTTCAATTTTAATCTCCTTCAGTTTCTCACCAGAGATGTTCATAAAGTTAGGGGAATATAGTACTTGATAGTTTCCAAAGATGAAAGCTGATTGGGATTATCAATAACTTACTATTCTCACTACATAACTCTTGCTACATATTTTTATTGAATGGTTGGAAGAATTCTGCTTGAGAAAAACAGCACAAAGTATACTGATGGACTATAAGACCAAGATTATTATGGGCAAGTGGTATTGCTTTGAGTATACAGTCAGCCAGCATATTCAAAATGCTATTTGAAGTTGATAAAACTAAAATAATCAATTTTACACAACAGAATAATTTTGATGATGAACCATACTTGACTATTTATTATATTGTGCCATGAGAATCTACAACTGCAAAAATCAAGACAATTCAATAATAATCATTGTATTCAGTACAATCCTCAATCTGATTCAGTATATATGCAACGTTGATGTCCATTTTATTCTCTGTGTAGGCGTCCGTGCGGATGGCCCCTCTCAGACATCTATACGTATGAGTGCAGATGAAACGTTCATGAGCAATCTGAAACTTCAAAAAGTTGGCCCAGATGAGGAGAACAATCCATCGTCAGACGACATTCATCAGCACATCCTGAAAATCAGCTTGCAAGATAAACTGCCACTTGCTCCAAGAGAAATCAAGGTTCACATGCCATTGGCTGAAAGTAATTTAGAACACCCTGAAAAGGAGGCAGATATTTGTATTCGTGTGAAGAATGAACTACAAAGATTTGGCGTGTCCCAGGAAGTGTTTGCAAAAGCAGTGGTTGGAAAGACCCAAGGTTATCTTTCGGAAATGTTGAAGCTTGGAGAGAAACTGTTTGCCCCATTCGATGGCTCTTACTCAAAGGGACTGAATAACTTTGAAACCATGAGACGGTTTCTTGCTAAACCAGAGGAGGAGAGAAGGCAGATCTACAGACAGAAGGCAGATGAATTAAAAGTTGAACGACAAAGAAAAAGAATGGTAAGAAATTTAGACAATTATGTTGTGTTTGTTTGAGGCTATTCTGGAACAGGAACAGCTGAATCAGCTAAAGTACTGTACAATGTTTGTGCTATGTTTGAACTACTGTTTAGTTGGTCTCACTGGTCAAAATCTCTGCAGTTTGTTGGTCAACAAGTTGAGAGAAATCATTTTGGTTCATTAATATCTGTTTACAAATTTTGACCTAAATGTACTTTCCCTGTTTACAGTATACATGGAAACAGAAACCCAATTAAAAGTCAATTGACTTTGGCTATGTTTTCAAGTTGATATGCTTTTTTGCCAAAAACAAATGTGATTGTTGTTGTGTAAACAGAAGGTGCACTGAAACAAGTTTGTTTAAAATAGGGCAGCATTTCATATTGGAAAAGTTGCTGTGCACATTGTGTTATTTGATGTTTACTGACAATCACTGTCATATTTTAGGGGGTTTGGAAAGAGCCGGCCACCAAAAAGAAGCGTCATTTTATTCCATGGGAGGCAAAGGAAGTTATGGATGAGTGTTTTGTAGGCAAGAGTCAGTCCGTCACGCCAACCAAACGACAAGAACTGGCTGATCACCTGAACATCCCTGAACAATGTGTCAGTGATTACTTCAAGAATTTAAAGTCAAGAAACAAATATAGTGAAAGAAGCATACCGCAAGTAAAAGAAGAGGTACCAGAAGTATTTGAAGGTTCCAGTGCATCACAAATAGTGCTGTACGCACACTCTGCTCAATCAGCTATGGCAGTCGAAGCAACACATGTGCAGTCCTTACTGGACAGTGCTCCCTCAAATGCAGCACCTTTAGATCATGCCACAGCTGCCAGGCAAACTCCTTCTGACTTTGGACTAAGGCTTCCAAGCCTCAAAAGCCCTGATCAAGAAATTGTGGTGTCAAAAATTGCAGCTCTGGGAAAAAATATCTCAAAACAAAACAAGCAAACGAGCAACGAGCACAAACCACAGATACCTAAAGTGGAAACTCAAACTACATGTAGTCCAACTGTGTCGTCATCAACAACTGTCAAAAGTGCGCCTTTCATGGACATGGCAGTTCTGGACGGGGCTCCCTTGATTTTGCAAGAGAACACAGAACAGAATTTTGAAGTTGGCCAAGAAATCTTTGTCATGCCACTGGATAGCAGTGCAACGACTGTGCACATTTCGCCAAATTTCTAATGTATTGTTGGTAGTTGCCAGTTCAATGATTCTCACGCAACAGTGGTTTTTGGATCACTGTCGAAAACTAAAACCAAAGTAAATAGGTAACCAATCACTGAGGCTGTAAGAAACACTTTCAAGCAATCAGAAGCCAAGGTATTTTGCATTTGGTTTTACTTGGAAAAGAAACCAATCAGCACTGCTGAGAAAACTACTAAACTTGTTTGAACTAATGCAAAGGCATAGCAAACGCAAAATCAAATCAATCACACAAAGGCTTTTGATAGTCATCTAAAAAAAGAGATGAGAATGAGAATCTTGTTCTGTGACTCAAGATAAACAAGATGTAACGTCTATTAACTAGTATCTCTTACATTTTATTGGAGCTGTAATTATTATAGTAGTTGAGACTACACTTGAATTCTCAAATTTATTAATATAAACTGTGTTGCATGGTGTAAATATTTTAGGTAGTACTAGCTAACAAGTTAATATAATCTACAGTTAGCAGTACTTGGAATATAATATATGCAGTATATAAATAATATTGTTTTAAAAAGAAGTCCTTGGTTTAGGCAGCTTGGCCAATTTTAAGTTTTTATATATAGAGGATATTACACGGTGGCACGAAGATATGAATTTTATTTTCGAGTGGTAAAAACAATATTTTACAAACGAGCACTTCGCAAGTGAGTAAAATATTGTTTTTACCACGAGAAAATAAAATTCATATCTTCAAGCCGCCATGTAATTTTCTTTTTATTATATTAGACACGAGTATTTTACGAGAAATTGCACAAACAACCGTGCAAAAGGGGGAAATGATGCCAATGATATCCTCACTAGTGAGGATATATGCCACTCAGCCACTGCGCCACTCAGGTCCCTGATGTAGTTTTGTATGGATTTTACGTACGGTATATTTTCCAGTAAAACACTCGTGTCTATATAATAAAAGTACATAAGTCATTCTTATTCCAATATTGCTGGTAACCTAAAAAGTTAATGGCCAATATTAGACCACAGTTTTGTTGTTATAAGTAATAATATTGTTAATATTATTGAGAAAACTACTTATTTTAAGGTGAACTAAATTAAAAAATGGTCTTATCAATATGTGGCTTTTGCCAAATGTATCTGAACATCATGAACATTGTACAACAATGCCATAAAGTACAGTAGCAAAATATTGGTTCTGTTAACTTTCCATATGAACAATATTCGAGTGTCTCAATTAAATCTCTCTGCTGAGCTTGGTTTTGTTTCCACATAATATTGCATTATGACCAAAGAAGCACTTCTCCACTGTGCCAGTCTAGTTACATCATAGGTGAATCACCAAATATTTCAGATTTCAAGGCTGTGAAAGTGGCATATTAGTAATATATTAACTTGAAAATCTGCAGAGCTACCACTTACATTGTATAAATATCATATTACAGTGTTTTATATGTTGAGGGATGGTGCTGGTTTTTCTAGTCTTGCTTTCATGTTTTCACTGAATTATTTCTTGTCAAATAAAATAATATAACATTGAAACTGCTAATATTCTATTTGGATGAAGTTTATGGGTGCCTTTTCTTTCGGTCTATTTGGGAATAGGGATAGCAGTGTTGTTCTTTTCTGCCTTGTCTTTCCCTGCGAGCAGAAGGCTCTGCCAATGACTACAACATACTTTGATGAGCATGTGTGAGCCCCATATAACCAAGCCCATCTGAGCCTCACTTGGATTAGAACAGTCAGAAATTTACATGGCTCATATGATCAGTTTTATATTGAAACAAAGAAACTGGTAGAGCAGTTCACACATCTCAATGAAGTTGAGGTTGTTCACAGTTTCTAGCAGGGAAGATTGAAGGGGGGGTGGGGATACTCGGATATATTATGGACAGGAACGTGCAAAGCCTTTTTGGGTTTGAAATGGGCAATTTGGGGCCCTTTTTGTTTGTTTGTTTTTGTTTTTTTTTTGGGGGGGGGGTAGAAAATTTTTTGCAGGGGTTGGCCCTTTTCAGGGTTGATAGAAAGCACTCTAGCATTCTCAATTTTATGCCAAACAATATTGTATCATATAATGCTCTGTAAATGTTTCATTTTACTCTATTTTGTTTTTCCAGAGAAAAAGTGGCCATTTTGGGTTACATTCTGGGGTGTTGGCCTCTTGTGGCCCAGATTTAGCCGAATAGGCCCTTTTTTGGGTCTAAACTTTGGCCTTGTTCACACTTCTCTGGCACTAATATACCTGAGCCCCCTCCCCCTTGGGTCCTACTGAACTCTCTTCACAGTTCACCAGCTTTGGGAAAGTCATAAACAGAATATAGTACCATATACAAAGTGTGTACTGTAGTATTTAAACAATGATTATTTCTTTTTAACCAGACCATGGAGACACCCCTCCAGCTGCCATGTATGACACATATTATGTCACAGCCCACAAGGCACCCTGCAGAGCAGCTGCTTTCAGTCAAAACGGTGAGCCAATTGGTGAACTATTAATTTTCTCCACAGGCTTTTTTTTTTTTTCTTTCTTTTTTTTTTCAATAAACTCGGTGTTTACTTTTCCTCCATTTTTTGTCCAGGTAAACTTGTGGCAACTGGCTCAGTCGATGCCTCCATAAAGGTAAAGTTGTAGAACAATGGTCCCGCAATTTAGCTGTTGCTGCTGTGGGTCTTTTAATAAACTTTACTTTACCATGAAAAAATGTGTTTTTTTAAAATCATCTCTATTCCACTTTCTCTCTGCATCACTCATACATTCTGTTCTTGAATGGTTGAGTAAAGGTACAGTGTCATGAACAATTAGTGCACACTTAAATCCTTGCAAAGATTGATCAATTCTCTCTACAACATTGTACATTGTGTCCTTGGATGTTTAGGGTACGTACTGTGTTATGGACAAGTGTTCGTTTCTTGTGTGCTAGGTTTTGGATGTGGACAGGATGGTGGCAAAGAACACGATGCCTCAAGCACAAGACATAGGAGGAGGAGCAAGCCTGGAGAATCACCCTGTCATCAGGACTCTGTATGATCACTCGGAGGTAAGAGATAGAAGATGATAATGGTGTGGTAATTGTGATGATGATGATTTTGGTAATAGTGAGTATGTGTTCTGTTCCGAGAAGCAAACAGTTGCTTGAGAGCAAAGTGATGATTATGGTGATGGTGGTGGCGATGATGATGATGGTGGTGATGATTATGTTGATGATGCTGATGATGGGTGATGGTGAACAGTCGCCCGAGAGTGAAGTGATGATTATGGTGATGGTGAAGATGGCGGTGACAGCGATGATGATGATGATGATGATGATGATGATAATGATGATGATGATGATGTTGATGGTGTTGATGATGGCAATGAATGTTATGGTGTTGGCGATGGGTAATGGTGACGGTGATAATGATTAATGTGACAAAGATGATGATGTTGGTGGTGTTGATGATGACGATTTATGCTATGGTGTTGGCGATGGGTGATGGTGATGATGATGATGGTGATGATGATGATGATGATGATGATGATGATGGTAATGATGGTGATGATAATCACGGTAGTAATGGCTATGGCGATGCTTTTTTCGTTTAGGAAGTGACAGCTCTTGAGTTTCACCCCACGGCCTCGGTCTTGGTCTCGGGAAGTAAAGATTGCACCATCAAGTTTTTTGACATCTCTAAACCTTCAGTAAAGAAAGCTTACAGAGCTGTCCAGGTAAGAAATGAATGTAGCTTTACAGAACAAACTTTAGTAGACTGTTAAAAGTTTCAATCATTTGATTGCTTATAGAACGATTTTCAGACGACTGTCGAACAACAACCACGGAAGCTGTAGAAACACAGTTTCAACCAATTCATTGGAAGCCAAATGAAAATTTGCGTTTGGGTTTGCTTTTAAAGAAGAAGCCAATCAGCAGTGTGAGGAAGCGCTATCGCCGCTTGCTTGCGCAAGAGGATTGCAATTGTTGTTGTTGTTATTGTTGTTTGTCTTGATTGTCCAAGAATATTTCGGCGTATTTGGATTAATACAAAAGCGTAGCAAACGCAAAATCAAAAGCAATCACACGATTACTTTTTACTGTCGCCCAAAATCCGCTCTAAGTTAGCGTTTACTAAGTGAAAGATTGTGGGCCAATCAGAATCAAAAACGAACCCGATTGCGGTCTAGTCAAGGAAGCAGCGTTGGCGTTTTCTCGTGCTGCGGCATTGATCTCTGTCTTATACCCAATTATTGCATATTACTTTCATTGGCTTCGTATTGGTTGAAAGTGTTTTCTTTACTTTCTCTGTGGTTGGCGTTGTAAATACTTTTTTGGAGGGGGGGGGGGGGGTTCGAAAGTCACTTGAAAACCACTCATGGTTTATTTATTCATTTTTTCTTTCTTTGGCAATATAGGAGGCGGAATTTATCACAGATATGTCATTCCATCCGTCAGGGGATTTCCTCCTTGTTGGAACGAATCACCCAACAAGTAAGTAGAAAGATTATGTTAGAACCAAACACACTCATGCGCACTACATTTTCTCGTGTTTCAAGCTTCCTTAAGTTTCACAACACTTACAAAACATCGCCATCACCAACTCAACGCCATCAACAGAAACCGCACACACCAATTCGACCCCAACCCCAACACCAAACTTTGGCCTAAACCATCAGAATCACCAATTCCAACACCACCAACTCCGCCAGCAACAACAAACCGAAAAATTGCAATACGTACATGTCGCATTTCACCTTTGCTCTTGTAATCTTTGATAGCGTTGCACTGTAAAACTAAAGAGTTGTTCTCTTCACGCAGTTCGTCTGTACGATACGAACACCTTCCAGTGTTTTGTTGCTTCAAACGCGCGGGAGTTCCACACGGCCCCTGTCAACATGGTGAGTGCCAAGTTCTCTGGGAATACTTTTAAATATGATCTGATGTGATGTGACACGATACGATACGATGCGGTGCGGTGTGGTACGGTGAGATTTAAGGTGATGCCATGCGATGTCATGTAGTGTGATGTGATGTGATGCGATGTCATGTGATGTTATATGACGCCATGTGATGTGATGTGATTTTGTGCGATGTCATGTCATGTCATGTCATTCTATGTGATGTCATGTTATGTGATATCGTATGATATGGTGCGATGTGATGCGATGCGATGCGATTATGATGTAGTGTGATAACAACTGTGTCTCCCCTTCTGTCTCTAAGGTTAATTACTCTCCGTCCGCCAAGTTATACGTGTCGTGCAGTAAGGATGGTTCAATTAAGGTAAGTCGGACACCAAACTCCGACTACTATTGTCCCTCCATGAATAATCCAGTAAAAGTCTGTTTATCTTTTTGTTGTTTTACTTCAGATGTGGGATGGAGTGAGTAACAGATGTGTAGCGACGTTCCCTCAAGCCCACAACGGCGCGGAGGTGAGTGCCAAATCCGGACTTTTCATGATATCTATCTGCATTTTCATTCGGTAATACTCGTGTGTTTTTTGTTTTGTTTTGTTTTGTTTTGTTTTTTTATCTCTCAGGTTTATTCAGTTTGCTTCTCCAAGAACTCCAAGGTACCGTTCATTACAATCATTTTATTTATGTGATGTTACGGATTGAACCCTTCCACTCCTATGTGTCTAAATTAATCTTACAGATGCTCAATACCTTTACCTTTACATTTAGGTGTCCCGCATTCGCGCCTCGTCTCCTGCAAAGTCATATCAATCTTTCGTGATTCGCGCCTCTTCTCCGCAAACTCACATCAAACTTCTGCATTCGCGCCTCGTCTCCCGCAAACTCACATCAATTTCCCGCGTCCGCGCTCCATCTACCGCGAACTCACATCAATCTGTCGTGATTCGCGCCTCTTCTTTCGCAAACTTACCTCAGTCTCCCGCATTCGTGCCGAGCCTCCCGCACACTCATGTCAGTCTCCCGCCTCCACGCTTTTCCTCCCACACACTCACATCAGCCTCGCATCCGCGCTCCGCCTTGTCTCCCGAAAACCTCGCTCATTTAAAGAGCTACATGAACAGATAACTTTCTTTTTTAGATAATAATTGATTGTGATATAAAAGCGACGCGGAAAAGTTCTGATTTTCTTGACAGCGGCGCGCAGCTCTAAATTGCACACTTAACAATTTTAGACGTTTACCTGTCTTTATCTGAATATTAGTAGAAATCATCTGCGTATGTGGTGCGTTTACTGATAGTTGGTTCTCCTGTTTTTTGTTTTGTTTTTGTTTTTGTTTTTTCAGTATTTGATCTCAAGTGGAAATGATTCCTTGGTGTTCTTATGGGAGTTGTCCACAGGTGATTGTCTTTCTTTTGAATTGTTTTCACATTTGCAGGAGTTCCGCACAATATGATTTTCTTGTTTTTCCTTTCTATTCTTCTTCTACTTTCCTTTCTTCTTGTCCTTTTCTCTTTTAACTTGTTTTCCTGTCTTCTCTTGCTTTCCTGTTTTTATAGCTTTTCCCTCCTTTACTTTTCTTGGTTCGTCACTTCCCATTTTCTTCTCCCATCTCTTTCTTTTTTCTTTTCTTTTCTCTTGCTTTCTTGACGTTTGTCTTGACTTTTTTTGACTTTTGTTTGGACTGTACAGGCCGAGCTTTGAACATGTACACGGGATCAACTATGGCCAACTACCGTACTCAAGGGGTCTTTAATCACACAGAAGACTACAGTAAGTTACCCGAGAGCCATCTACATCCTTCTGTTGCTAAATTGTCGGTCATGACAATTATGAGGCTGTTAGAAACACTTTTGGGCAATCAGAAACTAAAAAGTAATTTGCGTTTAGATTTACTTTGAACAAGAAGAAACCAATTCACACTAGTTTTGTTTCAAACTGTTGCGAGAACTTACGTCTCTAATCTGACTGATTTCCCCCGACAGTTCTGGTGGCTGACGAAAAAAACAACAGCATATCATGCTGGGACACTCGGACCACGGAAAAGCAAAAACTTCTTCTATCAGGTACAGAAAGCTTAAGTAAAAGTCCGACAAAGCTGACTAGGTCATGCTTATAGACAACCTGCATAGCTCCTTTGAAGTCCCCTTACTACAGGTTTCGATTAACGACTTGTGCATTTTTGATACAATTTTCAAACATCACTCGTGGTGCAAATCATTTAAATTGCACTCGCACTTATGATTACCTATAAATAATATAAGTAATAAACACATAATAAGCACAACAAAACAACACAAGTTGTTTATTACGGAAAAAGCTTGATAGCTAACGATGATTGTTTTACCTTTCAGGTCATAACAATCACATCAGAGCCCTTACCCACTCCCCCACAGGAGCTGCCTTCGTTTCTTGTAGCGATGACTTCAGAGCCCGATTTTGGTGCTGCCAAGGGATATAGACGGATCACCCGAAACATTGTTTGACAGAACTCAATCTACCGAAACTTTTGCTTAAATAAATAAGTTTAAAAAACGCTGAGCAAAGAAAAAATTGTGCAAAACCGTTCACCGCTCTCCCCCCTATAAAAGAACTATAAAAGAGCCTGGGCACAAGGACGAGAAGTGTGCCGTGAATTGTCACAAAATGCCACACCTTTTCCCGAATTTCTTAATTTCTTCTGTTTGGTGCGGCGCTTGATTTAGATTTTTTAGGAGACTTTACCAGCCTTAAAAGGCACACTGGCCCCAGGAAATAGCCTATGGTCGTTCAATAGAGGCCGTTTGGAAATGTTTACAAAAACATCTTAATCAGTGCGCGCACCTTAGCGCTTGACCCAGAAATCTTTAGGAAACTTTGCCGAATAAGGCACAACATGAAAGAATCGTCGTTGAAAGTAGTCGTATTTCAACAAAAGCTGTAATAAGCACAATATAGTACACAACATGATGTACCAATTTTAAAAATCCGCTGACATTCTTGAGCCCGTTGACTGTGTAAACATGCACTCGCCAACTTTCAGCTGGAAACTACCGAGCATCAGTTCAGACGCACTTACAAGCGAGTCAGGATAACAGGTACGACCCTATTGTATAATCATTTATGTAATTTCTTAAATACGAGATTGTAAACGATGTAAATTAACAAACTACTAGCGAATCGCCGATCGATACGTCAAAATCTCGCCGTTTTTCGAACATTCGGCAGCACTAGCCCGACGTTCAGTTGCCTGACAGCTCATGTTCTCTTTCTAAACTCATTTCTGATATACAAAAAAACTGTGGTCGGCATACGTGATACGAAACCAATTCTTTCAGCGAATTCCCTCCCGCAGTCTGATTTTTTTATGTCAGCGGTCGCCCCTAATAATAACTGACGGAAGTGCAGTGGTAAATAAGCGTCACATCGGAGTGAATAGCATGTGAGGCAGTATCGTTTTCAAACATTTTTTAAGTCTGTACAAGGGGATCGATTTCGTCTTTTTGGTCTGATTGTTTATTTTGGTATGATTGATTGTCTTGTCTCATTCTTTCCCTTCTTTCTGAAGTGCTTCATCAGCAAGTCGCTTCTGTTGCTAATATACACTAAGAAAGACTTAGCGTTTGAAACGGTCAAATTCGACCAAGATATGGAAAAAATTGGAACCCGGTGGGTTCATGTGTCTACTGCTGTCTGTTGGTACATTTAAGTTTCATGTTTTAAGATGATTGATCACAACACGAAATTCGAACTTCTAAATTTTCTATATTTTGATTGGTTCCGACTTATCCATTGTTAACTTACATTATTTCGTTTACATCGTTTGCTATAACGAAACCCCGCACAGTAAGGAGAATCTGCATTTTGCGATATTCGAACCGAACCGAACCTGCCCTCAGCTATGGCGTGCAATGAGTTGATGAATAAATAATTAGGCTGGTCGATTTGACTGAATGCCGAGTCATTATGGGAGGTACGTTAGACTCTCACATTCTTGGTTGCTGCCAAGATTGGCCCAATTTATAGGGGACGAATTTAAGGGACTAATTAGCCGTCTGAAACGGTTAATTCGTCTTAGACAGATTATCCGTCTAAATGTAACTTTGACTTTTGGACGATTCTTGGCCCATAATCCGTCCGTGCTTGATTCATCCTGTAGCACGTTTTGAAGACGTGTTACCAGACGGATGATTCGTCAAAGATAGATAATCCGTTGGGTTATTCATCAAAATTTATCTCCTGATATATATCAGGATGTGTTATTCGTGTGACGAATAACTCGTCTAGATGGATAATTTGTCTCTAATATAAATTGGGCCAATCTTGGCAATAACCAAGAATGTGAGAGTCTAACGTACTTCCCACAATGACTCAGAATTCAGTCAGATCGACTAGCCTAATTATTTATGCGTACAATGTCAATGTTTAAAAGCTATACGCCGTAAAAGAATTTGAAGTTACTAAAGTACTTCCCATAATGATTCGGAATTCAGTCAAATCGACTAGCCTAATTATTTATGCGTACAATGTCAATGTTTAAAAGCTATACGCCGTAAAAGAATTTGAAGTTACTAAAGTACTTCCCATAATGATTCGGAATTCAGTCAAATCGACTAGCCTAATTAATTATGCGTACAATGTCGATGTTTAAAAGCTATACGCCGTAAAAGAATTTGAAGTTACTCAGTACTTCCCATAATGATTCGGAATTCAGTCAAATCGACTAGCCTAATTAATTATGCGTACAATGTCGATGTTTGAAAGCTATACGCCGTAAAAGAAATTGAAGTTACTAAAGTACTTCCCATAATGATTCGGAATTCAGTCAAATCGACTAGCCTAATTAATTATGCGTACAATGTCGATGTTTAAAAGCTATACGCCGTAAAAGAAATTGAAGTAACTAAAGTCCTTCCCATAATGATTCGGAATTCAGTCAAATCGACTAGCCTAATTAATTATGCGTACAATGTCGATGTTTAAAAGCTATACGCCGTAAAAGAAATTGAAGTTACTAAAGTACTTCCCATAATGATTCGGAATTCAGTCAAATCGACTAGCCTAATTAATTATGCGTACAATGTCGATGTTTGAAAGCTATACGCCGTAAAAGAAATTGAAGTTACTAAAGTACTTCCCATAATGATTCGGAATTCAGTCAAATCGACTAGCCTAATTAATTATGCGTACAATGTCGATGTTTAAAAGCTATACGCCGTATAAGAATTTGAAGTAACTAAAGTCCTTCCCATAATGATTCGGAATTCAGTCAAATCGACTAGCCTAATTAATTATGCGTACAATGTCGATGTTTAAAAGTTATACGCCGTAAAAGAATTTGAAGTAACTAAGGCCCCGTCCACACGTATCCGGATATTTTTGAATCCGCAACTTTTTTGTTGCGGATTGGCCTCCCGTCCACACGTATCCAGTGAATACGGTTGATGAATTCGCAACTTTTTGAAAACGCTTCCCAGAGTGGATTTTTTTAAATACGCTGTGAATACGGCGTCGTGTGGACGGTCGAATCCGTATCTTTTTTAATACGCTGATCAAAAAGTTGCAGATTCGTCAACCATATTCACCGGATACGTGTGGACGGGAGGCCAATCCGTAACGAAAAAAGTTGCGGATTCAAAAAGTATCCGGATACGTGTATACGTGTATACGTGTATAATATCCGGACAGGCTAAAACGATTCGAGCACGCTACGTGTGGACGCGAATTTGTTTTAAATCCGCAGTGAGAAAGTTGCGGATTTAAAAATATCCGGATACGTGTGGACGGGGCCTAAAGTACTTCCCATAATGACTCGAAATTAAGTCAAATCGACTAGCCTAATTAATTATGCGTATATTGTAGATGTTTGAAAGCTAGACGCCGTAAAAGAATTTGAAGCTGTCGTTTCGAGCACCAGCCCTTCATCGGAGCAAGTAATTAATTATGCGTGGACCCGGACCCGCGCCAACAGCTGAGGGCAGAAGGTGCCCGGTTCAATTTTGCTCCGACTTTTTTCCTAATTTAAATAGTATAATTGCAAGATGTTAGCTCTAAGAGCACAAAATGTGCTCATCTAGAGAGCTTACACCATCTAACATTGCAAGCTAACAGTGATAAAATAGAAATAAATATATGAGTATAGTTTACAATATATTACAAATAAGGTATACAAAATTAAATTGGTGTGCATATAGAATTATAGACACAAAATCAAAGATAATTGAATGACTTTTTTAATAGAAGTTGAAACGGCCAGAAACTAATATAAATGTTTGAACTGAAGCAAAAAGGTTCACATTTTGGTCGTAACTCGGGTTCTTTGAGCCATATAAGAAGTGATGAGTCATCGACGTATCGTTACAATCATTTGTGATCATTCTTAAGATTGGGCTAACTGAGGTAAAAAGAATGTTTCGTTGAGCGGCACAACGCGAGCAGTGAAGAAAATAATGCTTAACGGATTCTATATAATCACCACATCTACAACGAGGAGAAGGTATGCAGTTTATACGGAAGAAGTGCTTATTTAAAGCGCAACATTCGAACCTTAAGCGTGTATGTAAAACAGATGCACACCCATTAATACCGAAGTTAAATAACTTATTGTACTTTGGTATATGGAAAATATTTTTAACCCTTTCACTCCCAAGAGTTACCAACTTCAATTTTCTCCTTCAGTTTCTCACCAGATGATGTATTCATATACAGAAAGGGGAGCTTGTCTTTTGATAACTTGCTCCAAATAAACCTGATTGAAATATCAACTCTCGCTACATCACTCATACAGTTTCTTCTTAAGAGATTGGGAGAATCTGCATTTTGAGTTTGGAAGTGAAAGGGTTAAGACGCCTTAATATCTTTATAATGTTGTACTTCGCGTACGTTTGCACCCAAATCGTTCCACAGTCTGATAGTCGAAGGAAAAAAGGAGTTATAAAATCGGTCCGTACGGGGTGACATAAGGCTAAGTTTGTTGTTAGACTCGCAAAATTCTTCCTGTTCGTTCTCCAACAGTCAGAAGAAGTAAAACCGTTAAATAAGGAGGAGCAAGTCCAATTACAATTTTTCAAAGAAAGCTAATTTATGCATTTGTCTTCTGGATTTTAAACCTTCTTATCCAAGCTCACTTAAAACTTTTATACAGCTTGTTCCTTTCATGGCACCTGTGACAACCCGTGCAGATTCATACTGAATATTGTTGAGGATAGTGCTTTCGTTTTCATAGCAATTATCCCAAATAATATCACAGTATTCCATTACAGGCCTTATCAAACTTTTATAAAGAAACACAAGGGTTTGTCTTTCCACTTTAAATTTGATAGCCTTTAGCATATTTATTCGCTTTGCAGCTTTTTGGTGCATCTCTGTGATTTGGTTTTTCCAATAGAGTCTGCTGGTCAGTATTGATCCCCGGGGTGTGTATGATGGTCAACCTCCTCTATTTCAGAATTATTTAGAAATAAAAGCGGATGCAAAGGTGCCTCACGCTTAACTGAAAAAGTAGACTCTTTGTCTTAGAAGCTTTCATATCGTACCATGTCTTAGAATGCTGCTTTCGAGGGACAGATTACTGTTGGCGTTAATATTTTTGTTCGAATTCGGCCATTGTCTTTTTTATCATTGCAGGGAAGAATTTTCCGTAATGAGAAATAATATTCGTAAATAATTTAAACTGTTGTCCTAAAGGCTACTTATATACAAGATGCAGCAGAAAGTCTTTGCTCTTCGTTCTTGGCAGGGGCAGAATGTTGGGGTGGGAGACAATAAACCGGCGGAGGGGGTGGGGGACCTTGTCCCCCTCTCCCTCCCCCTCCGCTGCTTTTTGTCTCCCGCCTCACGATCGGTTCTTGAAGTCAGACTTGAGTTTGCTCGCCGGGCCCAACTTCTGTCAGTTTTAGGACTGGCCCCGTGTTTTCGTGACGGCCCAAAACCCAATCCGGTGTAGTGTAAAGACGCACAAATATATCCTCATTATTTATACTGGATCAAAGAAAGGTTAATGTGGAATTTCTGATTAAGTTTAAAGCGTATCTTCGCACAACTTTCTAGTTATTTATTGAAAGGCGAAACCCACCGTTTCTTCCTGCGCTTTTTTGAACGAGAAGTTTATTCGCGCTTAGAATGACTGAGAGTTGAGAGCTGTATTCCTCCTTGTTTGGGCGTCTGAGAGCGATTGCTATCGTTCTGTACTTCTCTAAACTGGTGTCTCATGCCATACGAATCTCTGGCTTGGATGAGTGAGCGGGACATTTACGCAAAACCTCGTTTTACGCAAGAAATGTATCGTTCTCCAACAGAAGGCTCAGCACAAGACGAGTCGCTTGTGAAGCGCTTGACTGAGAGTTGGGAGCTGTATTCCCTTTGTTTGGGCGTCTGAGAGCGATTGCTATCGTTCTGTACTTCTCTAAACTAACAGTAGAGTCAAGTTGTCAGTTGAACGCGACGTTTCGCGCTTAAAGTGAACTGATGAGTCACTCTGGTGGCGCTTTGAACATTTAGACGTCCGCCAACGTTCTTTTGTCTCGTACGGTTTGGTATTTTGTTGTAGAAGAAAACTTCTTTTGTTTTAGAAGTAAAAATCTTTTGTTGTTTAAGAAAACTTCTTTTGTTTTAGAAGTAAAAATCTTTTGTTGTTTAAGAAAACTTCTTTTGTTTTAGAAGTAAAAATCTTTTGTTGTTTAAGAAAACTTCTTTTGTTTTAGAAGGAAAAATCTTTTGTTTGGCACAAACTCACTCGCATGCATACCACGTTTTTACTTTGAACATTTGGACGTCGCCGCCAACGTTCTTTTGTCTCGCACGGTTTAGTTGTTTTGTACTTGGCATAGACTTCTTTTGTTTTGGAAGAAAACCTCTTTTGTTGTAGAAAAAAACTTCTTTTGTTTTAGAAGGAAAAATCCTTTGTTTGGAACAAAAAGATATACCAAGACTCGCACGCATTCCATGTTTTTACTAATGTCACCCCATTGTCTTCTCAGGCTACTCGTGCATTTGCATACGATATTGGCCCAGCAGATGGCGTTTGACTGAGAGTTGAGAGCTGTATTCCTTCTTGTTTGGGCGTCTGAGAGCGATTGCTATCGTTCTATACTTGTCTAAACTGGTGTCTCATGCCGTACGAATCTCTGGCTTGGATGAGTGAGCAAGACATTTACGCAAAACCTCATTCTACGCAAGAAACGTATCTCGTTTTCCAACGGAAAGTTCAGCACAAGACAAGACCGCTTGCGAAGGAATCATTCTCTCCGCTACTTGCACTAGAGCGCCCTCCTGATAATCAAGTTGTACAGCTCATTGAAACCCTGAGGCAATTTGGTGTTGACATATTGAACCTGCTCGGACAACATGCCGTCGAACAGCAGCGAATTGTTCAAGGCAACAATAACAAACTGGGATTTGATTGAAGTGTATAGGACAGCACTGTGAAGTTATGAGAACTGACGGGCATGTTGTATGGTGTTCATCACGAAAGGACAACCGGGGAAACCTTTAATGCTTGTTCGGAGAGACAATTTTACTTTGCTGTTGACATATTGAACCTGCTCGGACAACATGCCGTCCAACAGCAGCGAATGTTCAAGGCAACACCAACAGACTGGGATTTGATTGAAGTGTATAGGACAGCACTGCGAAGTTATGAGAACTGACGGGATGTTGTATGGGAAACCTTTAATGCTCGTTCGGAGAGACATTCACTTGCCAGCGAACGCTCTTGACACTTTGATACATTTGTTCTGAAGGCGAACGACCCTGTTGTGAAGGATATTCCGCTTTTGAAGATTATAGAAGGTTCGTAAACCCGTTCCGATTGTTGTATAAGTCATGTATAGCACTTAAAACTGTTAATACGTGATTTGAAGAGATAAGTTGTAAGACTTGTACTTGAGATTTTTCAGTTATTGGCTCTGTTATTGTTGCTGTAACTGCGCTGTAGCGAATAAATGATGTTCCTTTATACGTGCGTTCACTTGTTGAGTTGAGTTTTGACGTATTGAGCTGAGAAATACTATGGAAGTACGTGTATTTTGCGAGACTTGTAATATAATTTTGGGAGACATTTTCTTTGGTAAACAATAAGTTGTCTATGCTAATTTTATTCCAAAATATTTATGAGGCTCTCAGCCAATCAGAAGGCCGGAAATTAATTGGTTGCCATGGCAACGGGCTATTTTAGCTCAAAACGGGCCAAAATTCGTTAATGAGATGCTAATGAGCTAGTTGGCACTAGTGCGCATGCGCGGTGTATATAATGCGCATGCGCAGTGTATATATTATTTTGATTTTTAATTTATTCATCTTTTGATTAATATTCATTTTGATTTAATAGTTCCTTTTGTTCCAGCTTTCCATGCTGTCCAGGTTCCAGTGATTACTGGTACCCTTCCCTCTCGGGGGCCTCTTTGCCAGGAATCCTGACCAGTACTCTCTTACAGAGCTCTGACAGGTTCTTTCAAGGGTCCCCCTTCCGCAAGTCCTGACCATTAACTCCTGCAGAGCAATGACAGGTCCCCCTTCCAAGGTCCCCTTCCAGAAGTCCTGACCAGTTACTCCCTTTGAGAGTTATGACAGGCCCCAGGTAAGGGTGTCCCCCCTAGAGAACTTCGACAAGAGTCCCCCACAGTGGAGTTCTTCCTATCGAGATGTCCTCGAGAGGCAAACCCCGGCACTGCAGCATCAGGCTTTCAACATCGATCACTAAGCCTTCAGCGTAAGAAACCGGCGGTTTGAAAATTGGCGGAGAAGCGAACAAGTTCTGGCCTTATTGCTAGCGTTCCCCTTCCACATGTGGGACTATAGATGACGTCATAAGAAAGAGCACTGCGCATACGTATGAGTCGGCAAAAAAAGAAAAAGGAAGAGTTAGGATTCGAACCACGAACCTCTGCCTTAGTTGCTGGGCGTCCTGCCGACTGTGCTATTGCACCACTTGTGTTGTCTTGTATATTTTTAAAATTTGTTGTTACATTGAATGGGAACTCACGGTTCTTTTCTATGAAAAGTTGGTTAAAAGGCATTACTTTTTATGCGATCTCGGTTCCTCAAATGTTAAAATAAGTGTGAGAAATTGATTTGACTTTATAGTAGAGGAACGAGCAGCGCTAGCGGAAAAGGAATCAACCGAGGTCGCAAGCTTTCTTAGTGTCCGAAAGTGCTTTCAAATCGCTTGATGTTTCGCTGGTTCAAATTTGTAGTTTCACAGATTACATAGGCAGCGGGAGAGGAAGCCGGAGCGTGAGTGGGAGTGGGCAAAGAAGAAAAAAAAAATAGTGGGCAAAAAAGGAAAAAAGGAAGAGCCAGGGTTCGAACCACGAACCTCTGCTTTAGTTGCTGGGCGTCCTGCCGACTGTGCCATTGCACCACTTAAGGTGTATCTTGTTCAGATTTGTTATATTGAATAGGAACTATCGGTTTTTTCCTATGAAAAGTTGGTTTAAAAAACATGCATTACTTTTTATGCTATCTCGGTTCCTCAAATGTTAAGATAAGTGCTAGAAATTGAATTGACTTCATACGAAAGGAACGGGCAGCGCGAGCGGGGAAAGAATTAAGCGAGGACGCGAGCCTTCTTGGTGTCCGACAGTGCTTTCAAAGCGCTTTCGGTTCAGATTTGTAGTTTTATAGATTGCATAGGCAGCGGGAGCGGAAACCGGAGCGGGAGCGGAAACCGGGGCGGGAGCGGAAGCGAAAGCGGGACCCGGTGCGGAAGCGGGGGCGGGAGCAGAATCAGCCAAGGACGGGAGCCTTGTGTATTCAGGAGTCACAAGTATTTTATTTTTCCACTTTTTATGTTTCCATAGAAGGAAATCAGCACTACACTGTGGATGACGAGTTCAGTTACGATATGTATTTGAGAAAGGTACTCAAGCTAGGATAAGACATTTAGACTTGTGGAGTAATGGTTTTTATCATTGATTCTGACTGTTACTGCCGCTGTGATTTCGCAATTCCTCGTCTTTTTTTCCTTTTCCCCTCACTTAATGCTGATAAACGGTACGGGCAAAAATATCAGACCTAAACGGCGCTCTCCTCAAGTGACCCGGTTATGACACTCTCGCTGGATCTGCAAAGATTAAAAATAGCATGGAATAAGACTAGAACGATGTAATTCCTTCGAGGATTTTCTAATGGAAAAAGAACAAAGCTCGTCAGAACATCGGTGTATAAAACTGTTAAAAGACGCGCTAAACGCAGTTGATCTTAGTGAAATCGCAGCCAAGCGCCTTCGATCTTTGCGGCCAGTTTTCAAGATGGCGGACGATAGCTGAGTAAGTAATGTAAGTAATACCTGCAGATGTTTGAGAATGAATAAGAAAATGCGGACTTTTGGGAGCTGGACTAGTGGTCATCTTTATACTAGCTTTAAATGATGTTTTCACGGGGTAATTATCTAATTTAAACAATCTATTAAACTTCTATTACCGCGAGAGGTTGTGTAAATGTAACAACGTAACGACATAGAAAACTTCAGACATCGACCAGGGAGTAAATATTTCGAGAAGATCAACACCAAATGCATGAATGTGAGACATCCGTAAAACCAAGAATGCATCCACGTAAATCACCACCACATTTTCAGACGGGCTCTGTAGTTTTTTTTTGATGGTTGATAATAACTTTAATATCACCTGACATTTGATCCGCCCTAAGGCACTGTAAGGTTGACCGCTCTTGCACTGACCAAACTAAATTCTCCTAGTGATTTAGCATGTGCGCTCTGGTCCTCCAACGGTTAGTTCTCACATAGAAAGCAGAATAACAGGAACTTGCACGCAGGTTTACACAGGGGCGGTCTTGTCGTCAATCCCCAAGATGCCCGGGCTGATGGTGATCGCTGTTATAAAAAAAAAATTGAATAATCAGACTTCTGTATCTTCTTCATCCTCTCTGTGAATTCACCGCTGGTATCAGTTTCTTGTTGGCGCTGACGGTACCTGCAAGATTGTGAAGGGAGAAAAAACTGTTAGAACTACAGTCTAGCTGTACATAAAACCTCGCTGACCCTCGATCACGTGAGCTCCTATGACAGGAATTTTCCTGTCGCGAACTGACCACGGAATGTGTTTGAAACCTATGAACACATCCAGAAGAAAGGCCACAACATGTAAATAATTCAATATAATTTATTTATTTTCTATACTATATTATTTCTATGTATCATTTTACATTTCTTATAAGTGGCCGTAGCACTGCTATGCATGACGTCATCTCATTTGAAAGTTCGTTTCTGTGGTCTTTCCAGGAACAGAACAGTTGTTTGTTGTTCCTCCCAGTTAGAAGACAAACCTTTACGTTGACAGTATCTGATGCACTTACTACACTAAACTAGATACACAAAGTCTAGTCAGCACCAAGCCAAAGGTCTTACTGATCCTTTCAAATGCTAACGTCTCGACAGATCTACGATATTGGACAAAATGTTGGGCTTTAGTTCCTCCCTCCGATAAAATTAACTAATTCTACAATCCAAGTCACACAGAGCGCAGTGCGATCACAAATCAGAAATAGAACCAAGGCATGCTAATGTCAACGCGACGCCACATCACTCAATGATTAAGGAGTAGCTTGTCTTCCATCATTCAGTAAAATGTTTTTAGACATCCAGACCGACGTTCTACGAGTAGAGGTCCGAAAACGTGTGTTTGGTACCCGTGGCTAGCTGTTGGGTGACGCTTTGAGATGCAGAGTGGCGGTAACACTGCTCCAGAAACGGTAAGAAGAAGGCCAGGGCACCGTCACTAGGTAACAAGTCCAGCAATTCTGTTGGTGACGTGATCATGGTCAGATGGGACAACACACCTGCAAAACAAGAAACATGCTCAAGTTACCAAATATAAGATGTTGCCTCGCGTGAGTCCAGAGGGCGAGGTAGGATACTCGATATACCCCAAAATATCAAAGAAACTACAAAACAACAACAACAACAACAACAACAAAACAAAAAACAAAAACAAAAACAAAAACGAGGTGTCATAATTCGTACCCATAGGGCGGAGAACTACAGTCCTGGACAAGTGAAGGACACTCAACTTGTGGGGCTCTAAACTCACACATTTAATGCTCCTGAATCCACCTCCCCCGCCTTGACAATGTTGTATATGACATAAATTTGCAAGGGATGGAGAGGAAAGGGTGTATGATTGCCGTGTGAGAGGCACACACTTGATATTGTCAACGGTTTTGTTCGAAATTGTAGTCATGCAATGCTGCAAAGCAAACCTTTTAGAAGAATTAAGAGTGTCTTTCTCGCTTTCTCCGAATCCTGGTCGTCAGCACGTTCCTCTTTGAACTTCTGTAGCAAAACGTCCAACAAGTAGGACCACTGCAAAAGTAAGAAATGAAACCTGGAGCCTCAACGGCTTGTAAACCAGAGGATACTGTGTGCAAGTATCAGTCAACATTCATTCATTTTTATTTTGCACTAT